>PVLC010000127.1:112796-304197 GCA_004027655.1 Graphiurus murinus | reverse complement strand
AAAAAAAAAAAAAAAAAAAAAAAAAAAAATAAGGAATGTTTTAATATTGTAAATGGGAAATATTACCTTTGGAAACCTTGACTAATCCTAGGTAGGAAAGGAGTGGAAAAAATTTGCAGCCAAATCCCATAAACTCAAAATCGATACTTATATTTATTTGTCATAGGTTTGTTAGAAAGCTTGTAGATTGAAGCTTAGGAAATAAGCAAATAAGGAAGTGAACTGGTTCTTAGCAGTTATTTTCTCTAGACCTTGCTTTTTGGCTTTCTGCAGAAGAAATTATTCAGTGCTAGATGGGCATAGGAGTACAAGTTTTGGGTGCTCAGTACTAAGTTCTTACCTCTCACATAAGAAGAAAGATGATTTCATTCTCCCAGTTCTGTGCCTGTCCTGGCAGGACTAATGCTTTAAAGGCATTTTTAAGGGGTGTGCAAGGATAGAGATTATTTTTAAGTACTTTCTAATGTGTCCAGCCATCATACTATATAGTCCACAGTCACTGTCTCAGCCAACATTCTCACTGCCATAATCCAAAATGGCTGACCATGCAACTAGAGGAAGGAAGGTTTATTTGCTCATAGATTTTTGGAGATTCTGGGTTCAGTCCATGTGAGGCCAGAGTCTGAAGCTCAGGGCATGGTGACAGGAAGTGGACAGGGGAAGCCTGCAAAGGTCCGCTCTCACATCATAGAGGCCAGAAGCAGAAACAGCAAGCAAGCAAGGGGAGAACAGCCAGAAGCAAAGACACGAGCACAGTCCCTAAGACCACACCCTCAGGGAGCCATCTTCTCCAGCCACACACTCCAACCCCGGGCCTAGGTTACTATCTGGATAAATCCATTATGGTTTTATGTACTGGTGAGATTGCAACTTACCCATATCAACCCTGAGCTCCTCAGGGGACATTCTATATCTGACCATAACAGTCACTGGCCATACTCCTCTGGTTTGGGGGCTCTGTCTATGATCAGCATGCAAAAACTAAATTTAAAAAAATCACATGTAGGCAAAACTGAGAAGCACATACATGAGAAACTATCTTTAAATTAAGAAAGAAGCAAAACAAAACACACTGTAGAAACCCGAAACTAAGATGTCTAAGCAAATTGATGGAGGTCTGAAGTAGCAAATGAAAATAGTACTATTAATTGTACTGATGATGGATGAAAAGACGATTAGGAGCAATTTTGTGTTCTTAACTCCAGTCAAGCATTTACCAAAAGAATTTAACTAGCTGAATTTGAAAACCTAAATCAAATCTTGGCATGAGTGAGTGAGTGTATTTCACAAGCAATATGGAAAGGGAGAAAAAGTACTTAAAAATAATCTCCATCCCTTGTTAGCTCACTTTAAAAGCAAAGCTTTTGAAGTAATGCTCACTACCTTTAAAAGCAATGTCTGATGTAGTACATTCTGGTTCTAAGTTGTAAAATTTTCCCAAGAAGTGATTTTATTTCTCCCAGAATCTCACAGCCCTCTTAAATATCAAAGAGCTGCAGGGAGAAGAGCTTCTCAGCCTGCAGAGGACAGGCCATCAAGACACAGCAAGAAGCTGCATGCAGTGGTGCATACCTATAATCTCAGGACTTGGGAGGCTGAGACAGGTTTGAGACCAGCCTCAACAACTTAGTGAGACCCTGTTTCATAATAAAATTAAATAAATAAATAAACCACTAAATAAATAAATAGGGCTTGGGCTATAGCCAGGAGGTAGAATGCTCTGGATTTAATCCCCAGTACAAAAGAAAGAAGAAAGAAGGAAATTAAATCTGTCACATATGTTTCACTTTACTTTCTCTTTCTTTCCTTTAGCTACCTCATCCCTGAACTCCCAACTGCAACAGCTCCAGCAGCTCCAGCAGCTCCAGCAGCAGCAGCAACAGCAGCAGCAGCAGCAGCAACAACAGCAGCAGCAGCAACAACAGCAGCAGCAGCAGCAGCCTCCACCGCCACCCAGCCAGCACCCACAGCCAGCCCCGCAGGCACCCTCCCAGTCCCAGCAGCCACAAGCCCAGCCCACACCTTCCCAGCAGCTGCCACCTGCCTCCCAGCAGCTGCCAGCTCCTCCTTCTCAGCTGCAGCAAGCGCCTCAACCCCAGCAGCACCAATCCCACTCCCACCCCCAGAACCAGAGCCAGCCATCTCCAAGCCAGCAGAATGCAAGCCCCCCTCAGAAACCCAGCCAGTCTCCGGGACATGGCCTCCCGTCGCCGCTCACGCCACCCAATCCTCTACAGGTAGGCTCACCGTCCACCCCAAAGAGCACAGAAGACCTGTCTGTGGGGTTGTGCTGTCCCCAGAGGCAGAGGGCCAGCACAACTTAGCATCCAGTTCTGTAGCCTCTAATTCAAATTGATCTCTTAGACATAGAGAAGAGGAAGCAAATAGCAGGCAACTGGGGATGCATGTAAAGGAAACAAATAGAAGCCCACCGATGTTGCCCTCCAAAGGATAAATGTTATCTCTTTCCTTCTGTGAGAGGCCAGCACTGTAAGTGCACTTGTAGCCTATAATAATTCCATTTTATGATACTTTTTGAAGGCAGCAAAGATAGCATCCAATTAAAATTATTACTAGCACAGTTTTGTAGCCCCGTGGAGAACTGCTTCTACTGTCCATGAGGCATGGTGGTTATTTCTCTATATTATGAATACAACAGTGTTTTACCTTAAGTACTTTCTGCTCTTTTGTTTTTATTTTTCTAAATACTCTCTGGGGTTAGCAGGGCAAAGAAATTTAGCCCCAGTCTTATGTCCCAGATTCCAACCATTATTCCACAGACTTGTTAGTGTTAGAGCCTCAGCAAATATGCATCTTTATAGAAGAATAAAGCTGCTACATATTTCCTTTGTTACTTGCAAGACTGAGGGCATCCAAAACCAGATGCTTCCGGTTAATCATGGAAGCTCTTCTTTAACCTGCTATCACTGCGGAGGAGGGAGAGGAGCATTCAGGAATATATAACTTCAAATGTCAGAAAGCCATTCTTAACCTAGATGCCTTCCCAACAAATTAGCTTCCCAAAATAATGGCTGTGAGATCAGCACACCATATCTAGAAACTAAGTTGAGCTGTCTGTGCTTTGACTTACATACCGATGACTTAGTGTGCTTGTAGTGTGGTGACCAAATCCAACAGAGCAAGCAGTGTATGCACTCAAGGACCAACTCATCCTCTCATCCTCTGCCTTGGTCCTGCTCTCCCCAGCCCCAGAATGACAGCAGTAATGGCATTTGTAGCTGCTAACCAGGAAATAAGAGAAATCAAAACATATTGGTACACAAACAGAAGACAGATGGATTTGGGATTTTATCTGTTGTCTCATAACTTTGTCTCTTTAACTTGGTTCAAAGTTTTCCTGGAAATTAAAACATTTGGTGAGATGAGTCATTGTGTTTCCCAGACCCCTGAGTCAGGAAGACTTTCAATTTCAACATTTTCCTGAGTCAGTTTGAAAATATATTTTTACAAATCTTATAAGGGAGAGACATTGGACTGTACTGGGCACAAACTTAAAAAAAATCTTCATTGGATACCTGATATCTAAGGAGAGAGTAGGTGTAATCAAATTTACAAAATGCACAATTTAAGCAACTCTAATGTTTTTAGCATCTGAAATTTAGTTCTACTATACCAAAGAATGAGTTCAAAACTTTTTAAAAAACAGTTAAATTAGATGTACTTATATGCAATGCATCTTAATACTTCCCCTCTCCTAAGCACCTATCTTGGTAAAATTACCAAAAGAAGCATTGCCCTGGTCTGAGGGATGAAATTACTTGATCTAGCCCAGTTATTGTATATAAGTCCAGCATCCTCTCCCATTAAGTCAAAACTGTCTTGGAGCTCTGTGGACATCAGTCTTCCCTGAATACTGAAGCAACTTAGGAACATCTTCCAGCCAGTGAAATCCCAGTGTAGACAAGCCCTATTGAATGACTGTCGACAGGGCTATGACTGTGGTGACCACTCTGCTGCATGGAAATAGATTCTTTTAGGAGTTCTAAACATTCTCCTAACAGCTTCCCATGGAAATTCAGGAGCTATTTGGTTTTGTTTTGGCAACAAATGAAGACTCAGAACCACATTTCTCTGTAACCCTAAAAATATTCTAATTTTTCACTGTTGGGGTCTCAACTTATTAACTTAAATATATTTAGAGTCTATTTAAATATAGAGTAGATACTATACTAATTTTTCTGTGGATCAAAAGGATGACCACCAAAGGAGTAACCTGGTACATAGTTTTAAAATATTACTGAGTAGGTATAAAACAAATTTTAAATAAACCCATGTCTCTAGAAATAAAAGGATTTTTTTTTCTTTTGCTTCAGGCATGTGTAAAGGAAATGGAGAATTTTATAGTTTAAATTTTTTCAACATTAGCTGCAGGATTTTGAGTTTGAGGAACATGAAATGTTTGAATTTTTAAGAAAGAATACTATTTTAAAGAAACTACAATGATATTAACTCTCAAAGGTACTGATCTTTGTGAATTAGAATAAAGTATTTTTGCTTGAAAATTATTAAGGGAATAAAGATGAACTAAATTCAAAGATGAAAGAGTAAATTTCATTTTACAATTCTTTATTTTCATGTAGGCTTTGTGTTTTTACATTTTGCAGAATCCATCTGAGAGATATTAGTTTAGAACTATATAATGTAGATTATTAGAAATAGCCAGCATATGATTTGCTTAAATGTTTTAAGAATAATAATTTCTAAAACTGTACAATCATTGTCATGTCTCCAGAAAAATAATAATTGAAAGTAGGTTGTGAAGGTATATTTGGGTGAGGTCATTTCTCAAGATGAAAAAAAAAATTAATAATGCTAGCGGGTAGTAACATGCTAGACAAAAATTCTCCAAATAGCTCTTGTCAGGTTTTTCTGTAAAATTGCAGTATAATTTTATTTCACTCTTTCACTCAATTCCATGAAATGGATTGCATTTACAAAACCAGGCTGTTGTTTCAAGACAGATATGAGTCTACAGTATTATCCTTTCAGAGAAGTTGAGGTAGGGGAATAACTTTGTTCATTAATTTTGATCACTCGGGGCTATAGGAGAGCAGAGGCCTAGAGTGGATACCAGAAGCTGACCCCTGCAGGTCTGTCTTTAGATTCTCCATGGAGGCTACAAATCTGCCTGTTTGCAACTTCATTCTTTCCCAGGAAGCATAGGAGAGAAGTTCTAAATAGAAAGCACAAGCTTTTCACGAGCAAGGCAGTCAGTATAAATCATAGATGTGGGTATAAAACCCAAAGTCAACTTCATAAAAACAGTGTTTGGTAAAAAAAAAAAAAAAAATGAATCTGCAAACTGAATTTAGCCCTTGGATTCAGGATGGGTATCAGTCCATACTCCTTATCTATGCTCTCACCCACGAGCCACAGACTGTGCCCAAATCTAAAAAGAGAAATCTTGAGTGTATTGGAGAGAGGCAAATAAACATAAATGGAAATAAACTTTGGGGGAAAAGAAATGTTCTAGTCATTCTTGGGTAAGAAAACAGCCAACAATTTTAATTTCAGTATATAATTTTGATCTGGATAAAGTCCACTTAAGCTTAAGGTTTGCGGAATAAATGCCTCTTTTCCATCACCTTTGAGATGGTTTTCCTGAGGACATACTTTGGGAGTTTTTATTTGCACTGGGGACATTTTAAACATCTTATGCTCTGGAGATGGACTGGGTCTCGTTGGTACCCAGTCACGGTGTCTGAAGAAGAGGACAGCTGGTGGATTGGAGGCCCCTCTTCTACCTCTGACCCTGTCTCCAACTAACTCCCAACTTTGAACAAGTTGGTATATCTGTCTAGACTCATTTTTCTCACCTGTTAAATGCTGATTTTAAGGGTTTTTTTGTTTTTTGTTTTTTGGGTTTTTTTGTTTTTTTGGTTTTTTGGGTTTTTTTTGAGGTGGGGATGAAGGTCTGGCCATCTATGTTGGCAGGCCTCTGGAATTTTATTGGCTATTGAAAACCTGATGGTCTTGAAGATTCTCTGAGTATTCTTCAAGGTCAGGTGAATTTCTTCCCACTCAGCTGGGTGGCAGAGTGGAAAGAGAATGGGGGACACATATAAGTGGTATAATGATAGCAGAAGCAGATTCTATCTTAGCCAGAGAGTCCAAATTAAAGTCAAGTTTTTATCCTCAGAGAGTCACCGCTCTAAGCTCTGGTCCCAGATTGATTTTTCACACCTACATATTAGAGAAGCTTAAGAAACCAAATGCTGTATTTAACCTGGGCCTTCTGCATACCATCCTGCATGGCAGGAAGCAGGATAATCTTCTCCTTTTCTTGTGATGCACATTTTAATAAATAACAGAGGGGAAGAGAGATTGCTGGAAATCAGAGTGCTTGTATGAGGAATGAGGGGGCACAGTCACCTCCTCAGAGGTGAAGGTGCTTGAGAGATAGTATAAAATGTATTCTCAAGTGTGTGTATTTGTTAATATAAACGCCTACTTACCACTAAGCTTAATGCAATAAAACTCCATTGGAATTCTACCTTTGTTACACAGTAGGCACAGCCTTCTGATCTTCTCATTTGGAAGGTTTTTGCACAGACAAACTTAATACTAAGTTCAAAAGTACATATATGATGAGAAAAGGTAGTACATTATCACTTTTTAAAACAAAGAGCCCAAGCCCTCTAGAAGTGGTTAGAGCTATATGACTTTCAACTCCTTTAAAGCAATCATGAGTCCCGTCCTCCACTGTGGAAAGGTCCCATGTCTTAGGCCAAACTCCCTCTTCCCCCAGCAATTAGTCATGATCAATATGACAGAATACTAGTTAACGCTCTGTGCATCTAAGATTTTTCATTTATAAAGAGACACAGTAAACCAGGCATAGTGGTGCAGGTCTGTAGTTCCAGTACTTGGAAGGTTGAGAGAGGATTGTAGGTTCGAGGTCAGCCTCAGCAAGACCCTGTTTTAAAATAAAATAAAATAGGGCCAGGGTGTCACTCAGAAATAGAATGCTCTTGGGCTCAATCCCAAGTACAAAAAAAAAAAAAAAAGAGTACCACCACCAAAAAAAAGGAGAGAGAGCAAAATACTTTCTAGAACTTCTTCAGTTCTATGTTACAAATTCCTAAAATTCTGTTGTGTTGGGTGAGCTACAGGAACATTCATATAACCCTTTTGTGGCCTCTATAAATTCTTATAAAACTCAAACATCTCTACCCACCTACAGAGCTGATCACTTGCAGAATCCTCCTAGCTGGAACCTAGACCACGGTGAGGCTATAAGGCCCTCATCTTAGAGGCAGATGGTGCAGCCAAAAATGCAGTAGTTGAGATTGATAATATATGAATGCAACATTTCCAAAAATCAAAATGAATGACAAGATGTCAAAGTTTGAACTACAGAGTCAATAACAGTTTTGAACTATACTGGAGTCTAAGGCAAAAGAAAAAAATCAGTAATATTCATACTACATTGCTCATGAATTTTGGGCATTCATTATTATTTTTAAAATATTGGATTAGGATGTTATTGATTACTCGACTTACCCTTAAATTTTGTAACTGAGGTGAGTGCCCCACTTACTCCTGAACTGACTGTATAAATGATTTAGTTAACAGACATTTCCCAAGATCGATGGCATTGCATTCAGTGTAAATTTCAGCTAGGTCTTGGGTCCCACTTTCTAATTGAACTTGAAAAATGCACAGAATTTTGCACAGCAAAAAACAAATGCATGCTGGATAACAAACTGAGGCAGGAAATGGGCTGAAAAACCACCTTCCCCACTGCACAAATCCAATAAGTAAACAAATCATTTTTTATTGAATTGAAATGTTATGGTAAACAAAGAATTCTTTTGACTACCTTTTTACTGAACTAATTTAGGATTTTATGAAATTAAATAAGTTTAGTGATAATGATAAGACTCTCAGTATGTAGACAACATTCTCTCAAAGCAATCCAAGCTATGAGGATCTTTGGAAACAGTCCACAAAGGGTGGGTAAGGCTTATTCTTGGACTAAAAAACCAAAGAAAAATTGATTATTATGGATGAGAAAATCTATCCAAATTCAGAGAGTTATTGTGAAGATTAAATATAACATACTGATAGAAATGCTCTGTATGTTGTAAATTTTTTAAGCAAGTGCTGATTAGTCTGAAGATATTTTTAATGTGAATTTATTGCCATTTATACTACCAGCCAGAAGATTGAGGGCTTCATTCATGACTCTTTAGAAAGAGATCAGGAAGGAAATGGGAATCCCTTTACCCAACTGCACTAAGCACTGAATAAAATAAACAAAATATATTTACCCACATACTCTGCAAGGGACAATTTTTCCTTTTATGAAAGAAAGAAAATCTCCTTTAAAAAAACCCTCAGTTCAACATTACTGACATTTCAAAGAATTTATTACAATCATTTGAGATCCAGGAGGAACAACAAAGTTTATATTGCTTTGAGAGTGGCAGGGGGAAAAATTAGTTTACCAAGAATATACTTATAGAGTGTGGTGCTTCTTTGTCATTGTCTAGATTTACCCTTCCTGTGTCCTGTTCTGTAGATTAGTCAAATGCTGTAGAAAAGGATTTAACAAAGGAGGTAACATATTCCCACCACTGACTATGGAAGCACCTATCAAGTAGTGAGAGATGGAAAGGCAGCTAGACTCAAAGAGGAGTGGAAAAATTCTTGCAGCATTTGAATGTGGCAAGTTATAATTCCTCAAATAAAATAGAACCACTGCTATCATCACAGTGGGGCAGATCCACGGGCTATCTGCAGTGAGCTCAGCAGAAAGCCTGGAGCCGCACATACCACCCAGTCCCGCCCCTGTCTATTGGATGGTGGCTGTAAACTGATCCTAGAATGCTTCTGAAAGACTTTTGCCTTCGTGTGCATAGAGATAACTTGCAGTGGCAATTTGAGATGCCCAAAATGTGCTGGTGGGCACTTTTCTTTGTACAAGCAAAACTTAGCCAGTATATAGGTGAACGTAATATAATATTCTAGTGCTTTTATCACCAAGTTATTCCTTGTCTTTTTAGTCTCAGTTAATTTCCCACAGGTTTGGAGTAAATTTTCCATGGGCCTTTAAATTGACTTCCAAAGCTTAGACTTGCAAGCCAGTCTTCTCTAGGTTGTAAAGAAAGTACTTTCATCAATATCTGTAAGTATTTATTGAGCACCTAGCGTATGTATAGCTGCTCTGGGGAAGGTCAGAAGAGCAGATGATGTGGAGCCTTAGAGTGTGGTTATTAGAAGCAGACACACCTGGGTTCAAATGCTGACTCCACTGGACATTTGGGTCAAGTTGACACATCCTTCTAAGTCTCGGTTTGGAGGGTTGATGTGGGCATTAAATGAGATGAGTTGTGTGAGAGCATCTAATTTAGTTCCTGATAGAGAGCTGGTACTACTGTCTTTCCTGCCTTGACTCTATTATAATCTAAGGAAGAATGTAAGACATGATGCACTTGAAGTTGGATCAAAGCAAATAGTCATGAGGGTATAACAATACATGTGTACACAATCAGACTATGCCCTGCAAACTCTGGAAAAACTTAGATTACCCAGGAATGGTAGTGCACCTATAATCCCAGTACTTGGAACGCTGAGACACGGGGAATCACAGGTTCAAGGACAGTCCCAGAAACTCAGTGAGACCCTGTTTCAAAGGAAAAAATAAAAATAGGGTTGAAGGTGTAATTCATAGGTAGAATGTCCCTAGGTTCAATCCCCAGTACAACAAAAAAGCTCTTTTGGCTAAAATGAGGCTAATAATTTAATAATTGCACATGAATTTTGTAGTGTTGCCCCAAGTCAGAGAGGTAAGGAGGACTTCTGAAGAGGAGGTCCTTTTTTGGGTACTAAAATTGAACCCAGGGACATCTTAACCTCTAAGATACCCCCCAGCCCTATTTTATTATTTTGAAACAAGGGTCTCACTAAATTGCTAAGGGCCTCACTAAATTGCTGATGCTGTTCTTGAACCTGTGATCCTCCTGTCTCAGCCACCTAAATGCTGGGATTAGAAGTGCTTGTCCCCGTGCCCTGCAAAGACAGGCGTCTTAACAAGGGCGGTATGGAGCACACACAGCAGAGGACAAGCCTGCACAAAGAGTGACTCAGGGAGGTGTGGAGTCTCGGAGGGGTTTGGAGCAGAAAGAAAAAGGACTGTAGCCATGTGCTCATGTAATCCCAGTCTTGCCTAACCATGTCACCATATCACTTAAACCCACAGAGACTCAGTTTCAACATCGATATTAAGAAGCAAAAATTATTTCCTTCTAAACTCCTAAAGTTGTAGTTTCTAGCATTGTAGGTAAAGAAGAATCTTCATGATTTCAGTTGTGCCACTAGTTTTAGGATCTTAGGTAAAAATCTAATCTTATTGGGACTCAGTCATGTCACTTATATGAAAAGTTTATATTAGATAATCCTTATGTCCTTTCTAGCTCCATAGTCTACTTATGAAATAACATAACACGATTTGAATTCTTTGGAAAGAAATGATTGTATATGTCTAATACCATAACCCACATCACATGTGCAATACTCAAGAAATACTCCTGGAACTATTTGGCTCATATTTGCAGAGTGTTTCAAATTTTACAAAGTTGAAGCCAATAGTGACTGAATGGAGATTCCAGAGCTGATCTGACTTCAAATTGTCTCCATTATATTTTACCACCTCTGCTATGCCCATTTTGGTTGTTAGTAAAATATATATTCTTATTTCTTTATTTGGCTGACAGTATTTTCTAAGGACACATTTCCCAAAGTATCTTCCATAAAGCATTAGTCCAAAGAAATTTTACTGAAAACAGATGGGGGTGGAGGGAGGCATACTATATGCTGCTCCTAGACATGTCCCAGTGACTATTAGAATACATAAAAGTTATCCTGGGTTAGAGATGTCTAGTTAATGTTATTTGACCAGGAACTTCTGAAATGTACATAAGCACTCAGCTCTTTTCTTCATTATAATGCTGATAATATCTCATAAAAAAAATCATTTAGGAACCACTGCTTTTAGGCATCCCTCATTAATAGTTGTAAGGTCAGCATAACTACAATAAGCTTTCACTTCTTTAATCAGAAGAGTATGCAAAAATCCACAGCCTATCCAATAGGCTGGACAGTAGAGAAAAGAAAGTACGGAAAGACAGGAGGGAAAAGAGAGGGAAGGGCAATCTCAAAACCAAAGCAGGAGCAGAGAAAGCCCAAAGTGAGGCTAGTCCTTACAAGTTGGCAGTGGGCACAATTAGGATAAGGAATCTGACTAGGTAGCTCCTCCTAGCATCTGAAGTCCTGAAGATCTTCTTCCAATGCCCTCCACCCTCCTTTACTGCCCATTAATCCTCCTGTTCACACCACTACACCTGGAGTCATGTTCCCTGCTCCAAGTGATGGGCTTGGTGCTACTGGACCACAAATCCCTGGGCAAATCCACCCTCCCCATATTTTGATTGAATTTCCAGTGCTCAAAGATCTCTCTGTCCCCTGATAACCTCATTCTCTACCCTATATTTTTTAAGAGGGCTTGGATTCCAAACTAAAGGTCAAGTCAGTCTGAAATCTGTACGGTAAGCCAGGACTAAATGGCCCAAAGTACCAGGCTGTCAAAACTCCATGTCTGTGGCATTGTCTTAGTTATCAGGCTCCTATCCTGCTCTTTTTCCATGCCTGATTCTAAAAATGAACTCTCAGAAGCCCCTGGCATTCTCCTTCTGCTTCGTTCTCCATTGTTAAGAACTAAATTGAGCATCTGGCCTCCAGTGTCAATACTGGGGCCCTATGGCTGCAGGGACAGGCACCATGTTGAGAATACCAGCTCCCGAGTCTCCTGCAATACAGAAAAGAGATTCATGGCAAAGGAGCAGGTGCTTCTGTGAGTGACTGTCACTGGAAAGGGTCCTTGGTGTCCTTGGGCACTCGGTGGGGAACCTGCGAGGCCACAGATGAGAGTGCTTTGCGTTTCTGTGCCATCCACTCTGTTCTCAGAACTAGTGGCTGTATCTGAAAGCCCAGTTGGGCTCCAATCAATGCAGCCTCCCCAGTCCGACATATTTTTGTCTGAATTGTCATTTGATGGGGATCAGCTCAGCACCACCACTTAGTTTTCTATACCAGAAGATATTTAAACTGTTATAAAAAAAAATGAAGTAAAGTTAGGAATCCTCTTCTTTTTCTCAGCTGGACTCCATGTCCTCCCAGAGACTGGCTGTTCTTTCCAGAGCTCTCTATGTATTAGGATTTTGCAAATGTAGTATTTATAGAGAAAAAAATAATGGGTTTTTGTCTTGTTTTGGTTTTGTACTGAGGAATGAACCCAGGGACATTATACTTCTGAGCAACACCTCTAGCCCCATCTTACTTTTTATTTTGAAACAGGGTTTGGCCAAGTTGTTGAGAGTCTTACTAAGTTACTGAGGCTGGCCTCAAACCTGTGGTTCTCCTGTCTCAGCCTCCCAAATACTGAAATTACAGCATGTGCCACTATGCCTGGCTAGCAATATAATGTGTTTGTTGTTGTTGTTTTATGGTACTGGGGATTGAACACAGGGATATTCTACCTCTGTGATATATCCTTAGCCCTTATTTATTTTTATTTTTATTTTTAAATTTTGAAACTGCATTTCACTAGGTTGCTGAGGGTCTCTCTAAGTTTCTGAGGCTAGCCTTGAACCTGTGATTGTCCTGTCTCAGCCTCCCAAGTACTGGGATTACAGGCATGTGCCACCAGGCCTGGCTACCAAAGTAATATATAAGAGAAGACAGTGTTTAAGAGAACCCCTCTCACTTCCTCAAAGGAATTTTCTTCAGTCTGGAAGGCTTAGAAAATTATATCTTTTTAACTAGTGAGAAAATAATCTTGTATGCCTGTAAGTAATATTCCTTAGAATAGTCATCACCTCCAATATGCTACACTCACAGTCGTGATCTGATCCATCTAGGGCTAAGCAAATGGTCTTTGGAACCAACCTGGACAGGCAGAAAGTTAATAAAGGCAGAGAGCAAAGATGGGGTGTTTTCCAAGTTCCCTGTACATAAAATTACATAGAATCCATTTTAGGCATCTTTAAAGCACAACCTACATAGGATTTTAATGGCCAATCAGCCTCCTTCAGCGATAAAGTGAGCATCTTCTTACTAAAAAGAAAAACTTGCATATAATCAAATACTTTGGGGGTATTGAGACCTTGCCTAGATGTCCACCACTGTCCCTTACGCCACTTGACTCACCCAAACCACATCATCCATGAACAGCAGAGGCCATACCCATACTCCTGCAACTATATTTTGTCCAATTCCTTTGTTTTCTTTTTTCAAGAGGAAATTTTCCAAACTCTATAGCAGTGCATCTCAACATTGGCCACACATTGGAATCAATGAGTACCTTTTTTTTCCCCTTAAATACTAATGTTTGGATCCCACCTAGAGGTTCTAATTAAACCTATCCATCTGTGTTTTTTAAACTCCCCAAGAGATCCCAGTGTGCAGCCAGGACTGTTAATAAGCTTCAGGTTCTCATTTCTATAACAGTTAATTCTTATCCTTTGTTTATGGAAAATGCTTTTTACCCCAAGGATTGGCTATATAAGTTGGCACTATCTTTACTTTTATGATATTAGAATAAGACTGGTTCTTCATTTCTAAAAAGAATGAATGCTATCATTTCTGCCCTAACCCTTCCCAGATTCACACCCCTCAGGAAGTGAAAACAACCATATGCACGTCTGTGGTCCATTCAAGCCTTTCTCAAACTCCCAACTTGGGTTAATGGCCCCATATCTGTTGGAGGGGAGAAAGCTCAAACACAGAGATTTATATATGACACTCGGGATAAAATAGGGGAAAGTAATCCTTTTATAATCTTCAACATCTTTTGAAAACAAGAACAACCCCTACTGACTGAGAGCTTGTTAGATGACTTATCTGTAGCCAGATGCTGTCTCTTCTAGTCTACATGAGGGCTTCCCTAATTTTTATTTGGGTACAAATTCCCTGGGGTCTTGAAAACTGTAGCTCCTAATTCCATGGCTCTGGGGTAGAGAGCCCACATCAGATTCTGCATTTCTAAGTAGCTCCCTAGTGAGGTCCTCACCCCAGATCTTGAATAAAAGCTCTGCTCAGTGAACCTTCCAGCCCCAACAGCTCCTTTTCACAGACCAGGAATTCCATATGACGACCTGGAAGAAGCAAGATTCAAACTGGGGTCTATCTGACAGCAAAGTCATGGTGACTGTGTTCTTTACTTCTTTTTTTCACTGGGGGATTTTCATCTCATCCTAAGAGATCTCATTTACACAGGATGAAGCCACACATTCTTTTCTTTCTTTATACTAACTGTGTTGAAATCATTTCTACCAAATTGAAACACAAGTGCTAAGAGATTATGGTGGTCTCTGACCACTAAGAGTTGAGATAGCCGACATCATTTCTACTAAATTGAAATGCAAGTGCTAAGAGATTACAGTGGTCTGTGACCGTAAGTGTTGAGATAGCTGACAGGTTCCCTGTGAGAAATCAGAAGGTCTCACACTGCTTTTTAGACCCCAAATCACCCATGAGACTGTGCTGATCACACCTACCTATGTTCTGACCATCTTTCATGCAACAAAGTGCACTTGAGACTGCCTCTCTACCCCAGTAGGAATAGGAGGGGTCTTCTCTCTCACCATCAGCTCAACACTCTTTTGAGAAGAATCAAGTGTCAAGGTACCAGAGTGTGGTGGTACATGCTTGTAATCCCAGTACTTGGAAGGCTGAGACAGAAGTATTGCAGGTTTGAAGCTAGCCTCAGCAACTTTGTGAGGCCCTCTGTAACTTAGTGAGACCCTGTTGCAAAAAAAAAAAAAAAGAATAAAATAGGGCTGGGGGTGTAGCTCAGAGGTAGAATGCCCCTCGGTTCAATTCCCAGTGCCACAAAAAAATAAAGAATAAAAATAGAGTCAAGGTACACCTGGCACAGTGGCGCATGCCTATAATTCTAGTACTTGGGAGACTGAAGCAGAAGGATCTCAAATTCATGGCCAGACTCAGCAACTAAGCAAGACCTTGTTTCAAAATAAAAAAATAAAAGGGGCTGGGACCCTGGATTCCATCCACAGTAACACACACACACACACACACACACACACACACACACACACACGTACACACACACACAGAGTCAAGGTGCATGCAAAATAGTAGCAAAATCATCCTCAAAGTGCAGAAGCCATACACTGAGTTAGAATGTAGTTCTTTTCACCAGATTTCAGATGGTGTAGTGGTAGTTACTAGAATTCTTTACCCCCTTAGTAGAGATGGGTCTGCTGTATACAAAATGAAATTCAGATTAAGCATCTTGACTCCAGACACTGTTTTCAGAAATAGCCATTTTTGTTAGGATGGGGGATTTGCTTTGTGTAACTGGGAGCAGGGTCATCATGACAGAGCAATGTTTTCTTGATAAAATAGGAGAAAAGTAGCTGGGCGTGGTGGCGCACGCTTGTAATCCCAGCATTCGGGAGGCTGAGACCGGAGGATCCGGGTTTGCGGCCAGCCTCAGCTACCTAGTGAGACACTCCGCAACTTAGTGAGACTCAGTTTCAAAATAAAGAATAAAAAATAGGGCTGGGGGTATAGCTCGGAGGTAGAATGCCCCTGAATTCAACCCCTAGTACCAGAAAAAAAAAAAAAAATAGGAGAAAAGTTTCCAACAACACTTGCCCTTTTGAAGTTCTTGGCCCGTCTTTTTATATTTGCCATAGGAAGATATGTGGGCCCAGTAACCCAAACAAATCCTTAATACCTGCCCAATGTCTGCTGATACTAGATTGGACAGGCAGGTCCTGCTGTAGTATTAAAGGGCTTTGGGAAGAAATCTCATTAACATCTGCATCTTCAAGGATCAGAAACCTAACAGAACTTACACAAAAATCACCCTTATGATACATAAGCGAATGCCCAGGGTGACCTAAAAGAAAACAAATTGGCAAAATAAACTCTTAAACCCTGCCAACCCCAATCTATTTGTATATGGCAGTGTCCTTGTGTTCAAGGGTGAGACTATCTGTGTATGTGTAGATTGTCACTCTTCATAGTTACATGCATGTCTGTTCAATATTTGTGTGTTGTTTATTAGTCTATGTTTGATATGTGTGTATATGTATTTATTTAAGATCTTTCTTAGAAACACCAACTCAGGGATTCTGCAAAGTGTCCATTTGTGAGTTTATCCATGTAGTTTGGGCATCAATGGAGGGTAAGCACAGGGGGGAGAAGGACATTGTGTGAGGCTCTTCTTTCTTTCCTTTTCTGCCCAGGACGTTTTTGAGAGAATGACTAAGCAGTGCTGGAGATTGCGAATTTGCTTAAGTGTGAATGGTTGATTGGTGCGCGCAAGGCCGGCCCTCCCCGGAGGTGATTGACTGGGGCTGCAGGTCTTCACACTTGATGCTTGGATTTGACTCGGAAAGTCTGCCAAGTCTTTTACTGGGAAATTTATCTTAATTAGATCTGAAAGACCTGCCACAGCAGAATAGTCATACGGATTAAAATGAAAAACAGGAGAAATTACTGATCAAATTAATCATAATGTCGGGTTACAGCTGTAGGTCTGATGTAATTTGCCACTCCAGTGAGTTACATCGCGAGCCCGGGAAAGGAGGCTGGCTTGACGCTGATCCGTAACACCCGCCCGCTCCAGGCAGCCCGGCAGGAAGCTGATTCCATTCATTTTCCTGGCTTGCTCTGACCTCCCAGCTGCAACTAGAAACAAATCAGGCACCAAACAAATGCAGGGAGGGTAAACAAGAAATATTCTCTTACCCGAGCAAGTGTACCGAGGTGCTATTTCAAAATGGTGAGATTTTAAAATGGGCCGGGTGGGCTTGGGCCTTGTGCTTAGTTGGCATTGTGCCTTCTGCTTTCCCACTTAACCTCCTTTTAGTTTTACTCTCGGTGACCTGACATTGATTAGATGCAGAATGGGAATCAAAAGGTCAGAGGACAAAACCTTTGGCTCTGAGCAATGGGAAAAAACCTTTAGAAAAATATCCTTGCCAACATGGCTGTACAACTAGAGCACAGATTGAAATAATCTAAAGTGTCAGGGCAGAGGAAAGATTCACAGCTGCAAGATCTGATGTTCCAACATTCATAGGCTCCTAGCATTCTAATTTTTAACTAAACACCCCTTGATACTATACCATATGTAAGGAGGTAAGGTGGATGGAATATGCTATTTTTTAGGAAAACAAATCAGAGTCTAGATCCTTTTCATTGTATAGCCCTGAATCTGGCTGTGGTTCATCCAGTATTAGAAATAAAGAGAAGAGGGCCAGGCATGGGAGCACACCTGTAATCCTAGTACTTGGGAGGCTGAGACAGGAGGATCGCAAGTTTGAGGCCAACCTCAGCAACTTAGTTAAACCCTGTTTCAAAATAAAAAACTAAAGAGTCTGGAGTTGTAGCTCAGAAGTTCAATCACTAGTATGAGAAAGAGAGAGAGAGAAAGAGAGAGAATACCCCATCTAGACATTCAGTTGGGAACTCTCAGAGGGTAGAATTTAGAAGCAATGTAAGACTCATCTCTACCACTTCTGCTTTCTTGGGGACTAGGTGAAGGAAACTGGATTTTCCTAGGTGGAACCGTCTTAAAACAGAGGTTAGGGAAAGGAAGAGGAATGGGAGTCTCCTGCCCTTCCCAGGAGGGTTCAGATACCTCCAGAGTAGTAAGGTGGTTCTTTCTAAACCCATAATGGGTTTATCTGATCCCATTTATTCATCACTGGGCCAGATGTTTACACCCTCTGCCCCCAGTCTGCAAAGGTTCACATCTTCCCTTCTGCCCACCCATAGTGAATCTGGTTCCTTTTGTAACCAGGAATAGGAAAACAGGCCATCATAGGACAAGGCAATCTTGTTTCCTCTGTACCTTTCTATGGAGGCTTAGGTAGAATTAGGTAGGACTATGTGTGCCCAAATTGGGGAAAGATATGGTCTTCTATCATGGCATTATGAGTAGCTATTAAACAGTTTGGTGGTTTGTAACTAGGATTTTTTTAAGAAAATAATAAAAGAGAATATTAAAAAATAATTTTTAAGAAAATAAAATACACTATAGTATACACCAGGGCATATACTATATAGTAAGGCTATGGGTTATTGTTGTTGATGATGATTTTCACTTAAAACTTCTGTATAAATAATACACACACACATCATTACTTATAGAGATACATATATACATACTGAAAAACCAATGTAATTTTATATATATTTTTGTGTGTATGTATTATATTGGCTTGAAGGTAAACTGTATTTTTTTTTCTTTTTTGTGCCATTGGAAATTGAATCCAAAGCTTCACACATGCATGCTAGGCAAACACTCTATTACAGAGCCTCACCCCCAGCCCTTTTTATTTTATTCTGAGACAGGGTTTCACTAAGTTGTGCAGGCTGGCCTTGAAATTTCAATCCTCCTGCCTCAGCCCCCCCAGCAGCTGGGATTACAGGAATATGTCACCATGCCCAGCTAAGAAATGTATTTCTTTTTACACAGTAAAGTCAGAAGAATTCTGAAAACCCTGTCCCAGAAGAATCAGCTTTTCAGGTGGCAGAAGTGGGATCTCTTAAGTATTTATCAGATCAGAAAGCAGGCTCAACAGTA
Source organism: Graphiurus murinus (assembly GCA_004027655.1). Taxonomy (NCBI): domain Eukaryota; kingdom Metazoa; phylum Chordata; class Mammalia; order Rodentia; family Gliridae; genus Graphiurus; species Graphiurus murinus. The sequence continues at coordinate 285,551 of PVLC010000127.1, read as the reverse complement.
TCCCAACATACTGCATGTGATTGTGAATGCCTACACACTAAACACTATCCAACAGTCAAAATAAACCAGAAAAGAAGCATCTCCCCCCACACACACACCTTTCAGACCTCTTAAAGATCAACAGTACACCACTGTTGATGTTGATGTTGTTGAAAACGCACATCAAATTAATAGTTTCACAAACCTATTAAATTGAGGGACTACGTGATATTAAAGCTAACAATGTAGTCTTGCCAAAAATAAATAGATAATTTTAAAGAGAAAGTGAAAGAATGAGAGAAAATGTCAGGAAGGAAGCACAGAACCCCACAGTGATTGATTCATTTAGGTTCCTTAGAAAGGGTCATGTCCCTCAGAAAGGTACAAATCAGAGACTAGATCCACGGGCCCCTGATCAGAGAAATGGGGACTGTTGAGTTCCATAACCAAGGCTCCTGAAATGCAGTCCTACCTGGTCTGGCCCTGGAGCAGAGCCGCCACTATCCTCCCTGACTTGGTCTTCTTGCTTTTGCTTTTCCTTGATCCAATCAATTTTGCACACCATGGCCATGTTCACCTTCCTAAGAAAACCATTTTGTTCATATATCAGCTTGGTTTTAGTCCATTTTGCGATGCTATGACAGAATACCTGAGGCTAGGTACATTGTAATGCACAAGAATTTCTTTGGCTCACAGTTCTGTAGGCTGAAAATCCAAGATCAAGGAGCCACATCTGGGGAGGGCTTTCTTGCTGCATTGTAGCATGGTGGAAAGTATCATATGAACAAGAGAGAAAACATGAGAGCAAGTGGGGTCAAACTCACTTTTATAACAACCCTACTCTTGTGACACCCACCTTAATCCATATCTTTAATCCATATCCTAATCCCCTCTTAAAGCTCCCACCTCTCGACACTATTGCATTGGGGATTAAATTTAAACACATGAGCTTTGGGAACACATACTTAAAACCCTTCTTCTGGCCTCCTTACAAGGACTCTTTGACCCTCCTCTGCACTGTCTTCTACCTCCCCTGCTTCATTCATACTGGCCTCTCCCTGTCCCCTCCTGTGTCCCATGCAGTACACGCCAATGGTTTTACTGGTGCCATGCTCATTTCCTGGATGGCCACTCTCATCCTGGCCACTCTTCCTTCCTGCCTCACTCCTCTTTCTGCTCCTTCCACAAAGTCCCCAGTGGTTCAGCTCAATAATTGCTCTGTTCTCTGAGTTCACACACTGGGCACTTAGCATGTGCTCTTTGAATCTTTTGTTTTGTTTTGTTTGTTTGTTTTACTTTTTAAAAATTGTTTATTGGTGCATGGCAATTATCATAGTTAGGTTCAATGTCACACACACACACAAACACACACACATGCTCCCTAAAAACAGTCACTGTATATCCTACCCCTGTACATCTCAGGGCTGTCAATAATTGTTGTTAAGTGGTGATTCTCATTTAAAAGCTATTCATTTGATAAGCATACACATGCTTGTTGCCAGACTATCTTAAATTTATTTACAAAATTACTTGATGAAAAGAACAATTACTAATGGAAAAACCAGTACCTGTTTATTATCATATATAGAGCAATGCCTGGCACAGGGTCACCCCTAGAAAGGCCTTAGATCTTATCAGGATTCTGCTTCCTCTGTAATAGTTCCACCCCATCCTTCCCTGCACTGTCTTCTCAGTGGGCTTTGAGAAGTGTGGGGTTCATCTAAACTATTTTAAATTTTCTTTCATTTGAAAGAAAATGTACATCAAAATAAGGACCATCATCTTCTAATTAATCTGTTTCTTTTTCCCTACCATCTTACCAGCACATGATGGTTCTTGATATTCACACTATAATAGAGGAGCAGGCCTTCTAAATATTTCATAGTTAACTGAACTGTGCATTAAATCATGTACTCAAAAACCTAAAAGTATTATAAATCAGACAGGGAGACCCCAAGAAAGGAAAGTGGCTCTCCCACATCGGTGCCCCTCGGACCCCACTGACCCCACTGTTGGATGCCTGGGATTCTCACAGGACAGCCTCTGACTTCCCCAACTACCACTGTTAATAGACAAATGCACAGAATTCCCCAACCCAAAAACTGATGATCCGGTTTAAAAAAAGAAAAAAAAAAAAATCTTGCAGAGCACTTCCCTCGCACCAGGGCCATATGAGGTATTTTGTGTGTGTTCCTACTTCTCACTTGCAATCACCACAGGAGCAAGGAAACCAAGGCCCAGAAACTGGTAACTCATCACGAGCCTCCAAATTTGTGAGAGGTGGAGCTGGGAGTTGAGTCCCTCTGTCTCCAACCTGGGGGACCGCACACTTCCTTCTAACCAGGACCAGTTTCTGCATGTTTATCATCCAGTGTAATTACTAACAATATCCACTTCACCCTTAGAAACATCTCTAGGCAGGGAGAACATGTTATTTGGGGCACCTTGTTCCAAACCCATGCTCACCATGTCACCTGCAGCATTTATCCCAACTGCTACCCCCTGATTGATTTCACTCTATGCAAGACCCCAAATCTGAGTTTGAATGACTTCTTAATTGAGTGAGAAGATATAAATAGTAATTCTTGAAGATATTGTATATACTTTCTAAAGCTAACAATGTAGTGTTATTGAACAGTTTCCTGGTGACATGGAGGGGAAGGGGCAAAAGTTTCCCTAAACAAAGGTAGGCTCCGCAGTACTGAGCTCCAGTTTTCCCCTAGCAGGTGGCCCCAGAGGGATTGAGAGGATGAGCCACACGAAATGACACAGCCACATTTCCTCAACAGTACAATTTTACAAAGAGAAAGATAAAGAGGAGAGCTAGGGAAATTGAATCTGTAGGAAAAACACAACTGATTCATGGCTAGGCCTTATTTAAATTACGTTTCAAGCAGATGGCAAACAAGAAAGAGTATGACACTTATGAGACATTGGAAATATAACCACTGACTGGATAACTGATGGTATTAGAGAATTATTTTTAATATTTTCATATGATAGCAGTATATAGGGCTTTTTGTTTTGTTTTGAGCATCTTTTGAAGATACTGAAATATTTGCAAATGAAATAGTAGCATGAATGCAGTTTTTCTAAAATAATATGGGAGAAAAATGAACTTATGGATAACAGTGGTGGGTAGAGTATAGATGAAAAATTATCAGCCATGAGTTGGTAATTATTGAAGCAGGGTGATGGATCCATGGCTGTTAATTATACTATTGTGTCTTTGAAGTGTTTAAAATTTTCCATAAGGATAAAGTTAAATAACAATCTCTAATAAAACCTCTCCTCCATTCCTAAAACTACAAAATCAAAATCTCTGGAGTGGAGACAGTGATATTGATGATCAACAGGATTTAAAAACTACTGCTCAGTCCCATGTGGTAGTGTACACCTGTAATGTCAGTGCTTGGGAGGCTGAGACAAGAGGATTGCAGGTTTGAGACCAACCTCCGTAATTTACTGAGACTCTCAGTGGCCTAGCGAAACCTTATTTCAAATAAAAAGGGTTGGGGTATATCTTGGAGGCAGAATGCCTCTGGGTTCAATCCCTAGTATGAAAGGTAGAAACAGAAAGTGAAGAAAGAAAAAGAGAGAAGGAAGGAAGGAAGGAAGGAAGGAAGGAAGGAAGGAAGGAAGGAAGGAAGGAAGGAAGGATCATGACACGTTAGCTAAGAAAGATTTAGAGACAAAACACAAAAATAGTTAATGGGTTGAGAAACAGCATCTTAAGAAACTGAGGTTTTAAAACTGAATGATTAAATGACTGAGGATGTTTGTTAATATCTGAGGAACTGTAAAGAATGGGAAAGTTATTATTTTAGAATACTACAAATAATAAAGATCCAATTCTTAAAAAAAAAAAAGCGGGAAGACTTCCTATTTAATGGGACAGATTATCTCTGTCCCCCCCCTAAACCTGACTAAAATGATACTAAAAGAAAAAAAGTTTAAGTGATTTCAATCCAAAAGGACAAAGAGAAGTGGAGAAAAATTAACAATAGTGAACAAATTTTGGAAAAGCAAGTGAAAAATTAACTGAGCTGAGAAAGGTAAATCCCAAGGCTTGGGGAGGACACATGGAGAAGCAAGAAAACTTTGAAAATCAAAAGCCTTGGGGTTCTAGACACCAGCTGCTGGGAAGACAAGGATGAGGGTGTCAAGTTGCTGAAAACAGGAGAATGGGTTAAAATGACTGCTAATGAACAGTTAGAGCTTCAGCTCCTCTAACCCAAGCAGATAGGCAAAAATCTCTCCAGCAGCTTCATTCCTTAAAAACTAAATGAGAGACACTCTAGACCCAGAGACATAAGATGTGGGATAGCACTTTACTCTTTACAGGAAGATCTAGGTGAAGTCTCTATGTTGAATAAGACTGGCCTCATTGGACCAATCAGATCTATGTGTAGGTGTAAGTGTGCAGATGTCCCACCACCTCCCTAACTTTCCACCACCCCACCTCCTATTGATTGTCAGATTCTTTTCCTGAGAGATACTCCCCCAAAGCTAATCAGAAAGAAAAGACTCAGTTCTCAATATATGGGATCTCCAGCCACATAGCCAGGTCCCTGCCTCATTCTCATATATGAAAAGACAACAAAAAATAACTAGATATTTGATAAATGCCTTTGTGTGAATTCAGAAACTATAACAAATGGCAGAGGGAAGAATTTATAGGAAAAAGAGATAACACAAGGAGAAAAACTTTATAAAAGTTTAAAAAGTAATACCGTAGAGATTGAGAGAAAGCTATGTACTCACAAAACATATAGCAGGTGCTATATATAAGAAACATTAGGACCAATTAAGAAGCCATTTGAATAATCATTAAAAATAATTATAACAGGAATGAAAAATTCAATAGAATATTCAAAAGAATCAAAAGTCTCCCAGAAAGTACAACAAAAGGACAAAGAAGGGGAAAAAGAAAAACAAATAAGTAAAATGGGAGACAATAGCAGATCGAGCCAGAAAGTCCAACTTCTAACTAATTGAACAGAAAAAAATGGAGATGAATTTATCAAAGAAATAAAACTTCCCAGATTTGATGAATGCTACCTCCTTGAAAGCTCCATGAATATAAGGCCTAATTAGTTTTAAAAAGACCCATCTCCGACACATAATTGTGGACATTTTCAGGAGCCAAAACACAAATTAGGTGAGATACAAAGAATCAGGAATCAGAATAGCACTGGACTTCAATAGCAAAACTTGAAGCTAAAAGACAGTGGAGTAGTGCCTTTAGCATTCTAAGGGAAAACGATTTTCAACTGCATTTTATATACTGCCATGCTATCTATCAAGTGTGACAGTATACTAAAGACTCAGATGCAGAATCTCTGGAAAATTTATCTCAAATATATCTGTCATTCATCCTTCATCAAATCTACTAGAGGAAGTAGTCCACCAAAACAAGAGAGTGAACCAAAAAAAAAAAAGAGAGACAGAGAGAAGAAGAAGAAAAAAAGAAAAAAGAGGCCAAAAGGAATCCCAGAATAATAGTTGCATAGCAGGCTTAGAAACAAACAAGGCCATCTTGGGAGAGTCTTGGCAGAGGAATATGGAGGATTCCACAAGGGGTGTCCCTGGAGAAGAGGTGTGGAGAAGGGAAGAGAAGCCAGCTGAAGAGAAACTTGATATGTTTGATCTTATAGAAGTAGTATTTAAAGAGGTTTTGCTATTACAATGATGTGTTTGGGGAGACGATGGATAGGAACAAAGAAAATTAAGCATGCAACTAAATAACAAAATATGCAAATATAAATGTAAGAGCAAAAATTTGTAAGAATGGGATTGTAGTTCTGGTATACTAAAAGGCTCAGCAGTAAACAGATCTTTCATAGTTACAAAATGAAACACTGATCAAATCAGAAATTGTTGGTAGGATGAGATAAATTGGAGGAGGCAATAGAAGTGTTCAATCTTTATCTTTTGAAAGAGATATAATACATAAGGCCCCAAATTAGAAGATTGAGAAGAGCTATTTAGTACTTGAAATTGTAGACGCAAATTCTAAAAGAATTTGGAGATGGATTTCAAAAGTAAAGAGGTGTGAGACAGGATGATAGACATCACACACACACATATATATATATATATGCATATATATATATATGCATATGTAATTATGCTATTTTAATGTCTGACTTTCTGTAGCCAGGTTACTTTTTCCTTCCATATCTAACTTGCTCCATCACTTCACTCAGGTCTTTGATGGAGATTTTGTCTCATTAGAGAGGCAAAATTTCCTCACCATCCTATATTTAAAATGCACATCTAGCACCTCTTTTACTTTCTTCATCTTTCTTCAGAGTACTACCTGACACATCAAATATTTGTTTGATTGTCTGCTCATTTATTTTTGTCTTTTGAAAGTTTACAGTTTGTGGGTTTCTCTACTAGAACTATAAACAGCCTTTTGTGTTAAAAATATTTTTGTGTAGAATGTATGCTCTTATGGAAATAGGAAAATACCTACATCGTAGGCTTTATTGATTAAATTATCACATTCCTAGACCAAAGACATGGACAAAAGTAGGAAAAAGCTACAGAAATGAAGTCTTATTTTATCTTTCAGATCCCAGTGCTTTCTGTAACAGTTGATCAGGGAGCTGTCAAATACACTGATGAGAGGTTCCCCAAAGTTAATTTTTCTCATAATACAGTAACCAAATTTGCTTTAACACTTGAAAAGGCCCATCCATACTAAAAAGAGTCAGTTGCTTAATCCTAAAATTAAAGGTTATTGCACGAAAGAGAAAATAATTACATGCTCAAAGTATGGAAAAAAGAAAACTTTTTTAATATGTAGGTATTTGTATAATTAAAGACTAATCAAGCGTGAAGGGCTGCTGACTAAACCAGAAAATGAGATTGTTGGCAAGCAATATAGTAATGTAAATGCCATTTTTGTTTAACTACTAAGAAGCAGGAGAAATGATATCCTGAACAGATTAAAAGCAAACAGCATTGATAATAAATATTTATCAGATTTCAAATGCAACGCAAAGAATTTTTATACTTTGTGTGCCAGATTTGTTTGTGGTGAAGTGTTCAGGCACTTTTCAGGATAGTTAACATCCTTATTAAGAATTGTGTTTTCAGATAGTATCTTCCTACTGTTAAAGTACTTGTAAAATAATAACCAAAGGGGAGTGTCCCTTTTGATAAGATACACTGCTCACAGTGCAGTTATCTATTAATTGGGATTTTGTTAATTAGTATTATTTAGTTTTAGAAAAAGACTTTCTAATACATATACTGAATATATTTTTAGAAAAAGATAAGATACAAGCCACACAGTTGTTAAAACAAAGAACATAACAAGCAACAAAAGTGAAACTAGACAAATGGGTTTATATCAAACTAAAAAGTTCATGAGCAACAAAGGACATGAGGATGTATAGGGACAACCTACAGATTGGAAGAAAGTATCTGCATGCCATACATCAAATAAGAGATCAATACCCAAAATATATAAGAAACTCAAAAAAGTAAGAAAACAAAACACCCAATTAAAAAATGGGAAGGGACCTAAATAGACATTTCTCAAATGAAGACATATACATGACCAATAGATATATGAAAAAAAATGCTCAACATCACTAATTATTAGAGAAATGCAAATTAAAACTGCAAGGAGATGTCTCACGCCTGTCAGAATGGATAGTAGCCAAAAGATTAAGAATAACAGGTATTGATGAAGATGCAGAGAAAATGGAATCTTTGTGCATTACTGGTAGGGATGTATGGCCACTATGGAACACTGTATGGAGATTCTTCAAAAAAAATAAAAATAGAACTGCCATTATCCAGCAGTCCTGCTTGTGGGCACCTACCCCAAATTTTCAAATCAATTTGTCAAATACAATAGAGTGTATTGCCATGTTCATTGCAGCACTATTCATAGTCATAATAACCAAATTAAGGAATCAATATCAGGTTTCATCAGCAGATAAATGTATGAAGAAATATAATGCATAGACACAGTGCAATATTATTTAATTTTTAGTAAAGAACAAAATCTTTTCATTTGATACAACATAGAATTGGAGTATATTATGCTAAGTGAAATAAATCAGGCACAGAAAAACAAATACTACAAGTTCTCACTTATAATTGGAGTCTAAAACAATTGAGCAATTCAAACAGATTAGGAAGTGGTTACAGAGTCTAGGGGTGGGTGAGGAGCATGGGAAGATGTTGGTCAAAGAGTATAAAATATCAGGAGCATTTTTTTAGCTCTATTGCAGATTGGCAAATGTAGTTAATAATAGTGTGTTTTATATTTTGAAATTGCTAACAGAGTAGCTTTCAAATTTTTCCTTCACAAAAAACATTTATTATTTGATGTGATAGTATGTTAACTAGCTTGCTTTAACTATTCTACATTGTATTGCTAAATCATAACATTACTTTGTACCCCATAAATATATACAATTATAAACTGTCAACTTATATTAAAAGATAAAAATTGAACTACAAATAAAATAGAAACATTAAGTACAAAATAAATTCTTCCATCATTTCTTCTTTTTTGTAATTTTATTGGTACAATATAATTATACATCATAGTGAAATTATACAATATATGCACACATCATGTCTTGATGTGGTTCCCTCCTAACCCCATCCCACTAGCTCCCTCTTGCCCCCAATACATGCCATTAAGGTTGTCAGTTATACCTTCATATACGGACATAATATTATTTGGTCCATTTCCTTCTTCAAGCTTCCTTTTGTCCCTTCCCTCCTCCCCCCAACCCCCTTCCATTTTTCTACTGGTCTCTCTCCTCACTTAACCTAAAGTCCCTTTTCTTTCCTATTTTCTCTCTAGCTTCCACATATGAAAAAAACATGCAACCCTTAACTTTCTGAGATGGGATGGTCTCACTTAGCATAACATTCTCTAGTTCTAGCATTTTCCTGCAAATGTCATAATTTTGTTCTTCTTTATGACTGAGAAAAACTTATAATATGTATACACTACACAATTACAATGATTTTACTAAAGAGTATTTTTATCTACATTAAGTCATAACAAGTTAAGTTGGAGACTGAAAGGCAAAATAATGAATGTAATAATATCACCACATCTCATAGGGAGAAAAGAATACACAAAAATATAAGTTTTTTTATATATGTCCTATATGTAAATTTAGGTAATGAGAATAAAGACCAGAATGTGAGCATAAAGAAAAGAATTGCCAGCCAGTCGTAGGGGCACACACTTGTAATCCCAGCATTCGGGAGGCTGAGACTGGAGGATCCGGGTTCACAGCCAGCCTCAGCTACTTAGTGAGGCACTCCGAAACTTAGTGAGACCCTGTTTCAAAATAAAGAATAAAAAATAGGGCTGGAGGTGTAGCTCGGAGGTAGAATGCCCCTGAGTTCAATCCCCAATACTGAAAAAAAAAAAAATAGGACTGAGGGTGTAGCTTGGAGGTAGAATGCCCCTGGGTTCAATCCCCAGTATCCCCCTGAAAAAAAGAAAGAAAAAAATTGCCAGATAAAATGGAGGACACTCAGTTATAATTGCAACATTTGTGACACATTAATATTAGAACACTACTGTTTATCTGAAATTCAAAAAATTAATTGAATAAATAAATATAAAATAAATGATGTCTGTAATCTTCGGTCACATGGCTTAAAGTAAAAACAAGGTAGAAACATGAAGTCATATACAAACACACTGAGATTTGACAGTTGACTGCCAAATACTGCATGGCACACTTATTTGTCATGAAGATTCAAACCTGTATAAATCACTTTTCAGTACCTAGGCTGTAACAGTTGCTCATCGAATCTCAGTTTTGCTCCACTCTCTTGCCCTCTCTGCTGCCTGGATTCAATCTGATCACTCACAGGCCTTCCCCTGTGGAGACAGTGCTGCTTCTGGGGACCCTGGTTCTGCATGTTAGACACCCACAGGGATCCTGGCCAGGTCAGACCCCCAACACCCCAAGAGATGGGTGAGAGTGGTCTGAACGAGTGGAGAGTCTGTGCTTTCCATTTGTCCTGAAAGACTTGGAAATTCAACAGGAAAGACAGAGTGCACCTCAAAGGGGCAAACAGTTTTAATGCCATGAAGCCCTCACTGCGAAGTTTACTTTCTGACTATAAATAGTGATTTCCCTGTGTTCAATTGTGCTCAGCTATAAGTCAAGATTTGCTGCATAATTGTGAGCCTGAGCTCTGAAAGGCACACTTTTTGACCCACTGGTGAAAGTACAAATGAATTAATCAAAAGTCACTTTTAAAGCTCAAGTGTTGGCAAGTATGCTGTTTTCCTCCCACTGCGAAGCATAATTATAGATAAGTTTTCAGTAGAAAAGGCAAGACTGTCATTTTTACCTTGAAAAACAATAGAAGATTCACTTTTCAGTTTCCAAATTAGAACCCATCAGTCTGACTGCCTCTGTTTCTTTGGGGTGTGATGCGTACGGTGTGTGATCCAGATGCTGAAAGCTTTGCAGACCTACTAAAGTGCATTTGGGGATTTTCAGAAAGTGATTATTGAGTGACAATATGATAGCCTTCAGGCTTGCTGCAGGAAATTTTTATTTAACTTATTTTCTCCCTAATGTGGTGGTAACATGTACCTATTTTCTGAAGATTGCCGAACACATCATCAAATGACAGTTCAAAAACATTTTAAAGTTTCTTCTTTTCCTTTTTATGTAACTTACTCTGGGAGCCAGGAAACAGCACTAAAAGCCCAGTATCTCACTGCTTCTCCCCACGCTTGCCATGTGAAGGGGTCACAGTGAAATTGCAAGTTCTTTAGTCTGAATAAGGAACACTCACAAGTGTTTGAGCTCTGATTCTGGAGGAAATCTGAGTTTATTTGCAGGAGTGAGTGGGTCAGTCGAGGGGAGGAGCGTGCAGAGAGGCCTTCTGTCACAGAGGCTGTCTCCCTCCCCAGCTGCCAGCAAAATGCCAGCTGCAAGGACAGCCTCAGGTCTCCTTCTGAGGCCATTCCCCGGTGGCCACAGCATTCCTTGCTGTAGGAATGTGGAAAATATGAAAATATAGAGATACAGTTTCAGAGAATCTGAACAAAATTATAATCTAGTTTTAAATTGCTAAGAAAAACACCTTCCACTAAAATACATCTTGAAGTTTCTAGTCCTGATGGAAATTCAGGTAGCGTGTTATGTGGGCAACACCTTTGACTTCCTATTGAAGTTATCGATAGCCAGGGGAAAAGGAGGAAGAGGGAAATGCAGTCATTTTTCCAACCCACGTAAGGAGGATTAACCAGCTCAAGAGAGAAGCTTCCTGGCCCCCTCCTTTCTGGGCATGTTTCTTTGAAGAACAGCAAGGCCAGAAGGATTCATGGGACACTCAGATTCATAGAGGAATCTATGACAGAATGACCCAGGCTTCGTCATCTGGGGAATTTTTTTTTTTTAGGTTCCTGATAGTACTGTAGATTAGATTACTAATTACATTTCTGACATCGTTTTAATCCTTTGAGTCATTCATTCATTCATCACCTGTACGTTGAGCATCTACCGAGTACTAGTCTAGGAGCTAGGGCAGGAATTAGGGGTGCACACAAATTTAAAAGCAAATAAGCACACATATCAAACATTGATTATTTCTTTCTGGAGAATAATACATGGGATCAAAGCAAAAGAAAGTGCTAGATAGGGGTTACTATTTGGAGTAGGTTAATCAGTGAAGGCAACACTCTTGGAACGGATACCTGCTAAGGACTGGGAGGGAACTAGTCCAAAGCCCTGAGGCAGGAGGATGCTATACAGGTTCAAAAATGAGCAGAAAAGCCAGCGAGATTGAAATGGAGCCAATGAAGGGCGCAATGACAGGAGATAGGGTCAGGGAGGAAGCAGAAGCCAGATCACCAGACCTTCTTTGATCTCCTAGGCCTCTGTAGGGACTTTAGCTAGTGCTCAAGAGGAAGTGGGAGCCAACAGGTTATACAAAGAAGCAGGAAGTCCACTTAGGAGGCTACTGCAGCAGTCCAGGTGGGGAAGGGATGATTTGTACCAGGCCAGGTATGGCAAAAACAGTGCCAAGTATCAGACTCAGCAGATATATTGAAGGAAGAGCCAGCAGGATTTGTTGATAGGTTGACTTTGGTGTGAAGATATCTACTTGTGGAACTGGGAAAGACTGTGGGAAAAGCAGATCTGCAGATGTGTTTGGTTTGGGGCATGTCAGTTTAGACAGATCATGCTTGAAAGAACACTTTGAGAGGAAATGATGCACCAGTTGGGCAACCAAGTTCTGGAGAAGGCCCAGGCTATAGAAACAGACTTGAGGGTTCCTCAGGGTACTGCTGGTATGCAGAGCCAGACATACCACCTAGAGCAACAGCACAGACAGAAAGAGGTCAGGCACCGGCCAGGGATTCCCCATGGTGAAGGACTCCTGAGGAGGGACAGAAACGAGCCAAGGAGATGAAGAAGAGTGGACAGTGAGGTAGAGATTGGGAGTAGCCAGAAACCAGTGTAAGTCAAGCCAGTGTCTCAAGGAAGGAATGTCAGCTTAGCTTAGAATTAACTGATGTCATTATCTGGAAGTAAGTAGTGACCAGACCAGAGCTTCAGTGATTGGAGTGATTCAAGTGAACTTGAAAAGAAATTAAATAATTGGAGACATAAAGAATAGACAAATTTCCAGTACTTGGGAGGCAGAGACAAGAAGATGGCAGGCTTGAAGACAGCCTCAGCTACTTAGTGAGACCCTCAGCAACTTAGTGAGACTAAGGACTTAGTGAAGAAGAGTAGGACTTTCCCTCCTCTTCCAGAGGGAAATGCACTGGGTACTAGGTGTATGCATGTTTCTATCACACAAAACTTCAATATAATACATAGTTATAAACACCAATAAAGGTATTTAAAAATTAAAATTAAAAAGGGCTGGGAGTATAGTTTGAAGGTAGAATATCCCTGGGTTCAATCCTTAGTACAAAAAAGAAAAAAAAAGTAATTTTGGTTCAGAAGTGTAGCTCATTGAGAGAGCTCTTGCCTGCGGTCCTGGGTTTGATCCCAAAGAAAGGAATAAAGAAAGAGAGGGAGAAAGGGAGGGAGGGAGAAAGGGAGGAAGGGAAGGAGGGAGAGAGGGAAGGAAGGAGGGATGGGCTACTCTTGGAAACAGACAAATGGTACAGTAGCCAGAGGGGATGTGGAGTCAATAGAGGTTTGTTTTGAAGATGAAAACTGAGGCTTCACAATTATATGCTGCTGGTAGTGGTCTTATAGAGGTGGGAGACTTGATGAAACAAAAGAGGGATGTTCGTGTGTGTGTGTGTGTGTGTGTGTGTGTGTGTGTTTGTGTGTTCGTGTGGGGGGGGGGATCAAACCAAGGGAATTTCTACCACTGAGCTACATCCCCCCAGCCCTTTTTATTTGTTATTTGTTATTTTGAAACAGGGTCTAAGTTAATGCATGTTGGTCTCAATCTTAAGATCAGCCTCCCAAGGACTGGGATTACAGGTGTGCACCACCACACCTGGCTAGCCATGTTCTTGACTGGGTGGGAGGCATGAGATCCACTGAACTAGTGAAGGGTTATCTCTAGAGAGGAGCCCAGTGCACTCATCCATCCGAGGAAAACACAAATATGCATGTCGTGGGTGGGTATTTGCAACAATAAAAGGGTGCAGAAGTTGTCATCTGTTTGACTCTATTTTCCCAGTGAAACAAGAAGCAAGTCAATGGCTGAAAGTGAAAATGGGAAAGGAGATGCTAGAGGTCTCAAGAGAAATGAGAAGATATAAAATAATCCTTCTGGTGGTGTGGGAGAATGCTGCGGGGTTTCTAAGTAATCCCAAGGGTCTGTCTCCTTGAGGTTGGTGGTTATGTACTTAAAGCAAATTCATTGACATAATCATGGGTTTTCCTCAGCCAAGGTCAGCTGCATAGGTGAGAATCTGAGCTACGAAATCGAATATGGGGAAGAAAGGAAGGGAAGAAGAGAGGGAGGGAGGGAGGGAGGGAAGAAGGAAAGAAGGTCTCACTTAGGGGGGAAGGGGCTCATGACATCAAAACGTGAGAAGATTCAAGGGTTTTATGTTCCAGTAGGGATAAAATATTATTGGAATTTGAAGTGGAAGATAATGTGCTAGAAACATAAGAGAGAGAGGCTAGAAATGGAGATTCATGTAACTAAGACCATGGAATGATAGGGGTTATTGGCAATAGCAAAGCATGACTTTAGGATGGGTGACTGAGGCAGGGTGGAGGACACGTTCAAAGCAGGAGAGAAGGTCAAACAACTAAGAGACCAGGATATAAGAAGTATGTAAAAGTCACACACACACACACACACACACACACACACACACACACACACACACACCCCACAGCAGCCTTAATTCCACAGGACTGACAGGAGAAAGCCTTCAAGAAATGAGGTGGGGGTGACATAAGTACCTATAGAAATTATTGCAACGAAGAATAGCAAAGGGTAGAGTGGAGGGGATGAGCTTTGAAACACTTGGCATTTCCAGGGAGGGAGAAAGGCCTGAGAAGAGCAGTGATGAGCAAGCAAGACCCCAGCCCACCTCCAGGCCCACAGACACAGGGATGGCAGAGAGCAGCCGCCACATAACAGGGCTCCAGGGAAGCAGTGACCTCAGGGGAGAGGCAACTCCTGCTGGGGCAAAAATATTCAAAAATATTCTGAGATGAGTCTGAGAAAGAGAGATCATTTGGCTGATGAAGAACCATGAGTTCTGGAGAGTCTCAGAAGCTGGAGAGATGAGAGAGATGGTGTACGCAGATGCTATATGGAGAAGCGCATCCAGATGTGAGGGTTGACCTGGGATTCTAGGGCTTCCGAGCTGATCAACAAGAGATAGCGAGGCTCCTCCTGATGCCTCCAATTCAGACCATGGTGGGAGCTTCAAGAACCCAAAGAGAGAAGTGAGAATATTTTTAGGAATACACAAAGTTTGTGGGCTGATTTTCACTCCCAAATATTCAGGTGGAAACTAGGAGACAGACAATATTTTAATAATAACACCGTCTTTGGGCCCTATTAATTCATGCCAAACACTATTCTCTATCTAAGTCATTCACAATCAATATTGATTAATTAATCTCAGTTCATTTAAGCATCATCAATAATGATAGTTTGGGAATTGTTTACTTTTCTCCTCTCAGGCAGAAAATTCAGATGCATTTAACCTTAAATATTCAGAGACACGATGAACCTGGGAAGCCATGTGTCTAATGGCCACCCATGCCATGAAAACAAAAGTAATTTTAAAATCTGAGAATGGACATACTTAAAAAAGCAGAAGGAAAACATCAGAATACCCCAATAAAAATCTTGGCTATCCATAACCCTCAAAGAAACAAGTTCCTCTTCATAGCTGAATTTTCCCAGAAAAGTGAAGGGTTAAACCTTTTAGTGCTAGCACTATAGAACTTGTAAAATGTAAATCTTTTAAAAGCATTTTGCTCCCATATTCTGCCTTCTTAAACAGAGTATCATAATAATAAAAATCTCCTATTTGTATCATGCCGTGTGGTTTACAAAGTACTTTCACAAACATAATCTCATATTATCATCCAACATCCTGGTAAAGTAGGCACTTCACAGCTTTGAGACGTTGGTGAAAAGGACAGTTGCAGGGGTGTGAATGGCCACATGTGGACGAAAGGAGACATAACTGCAACTTCCTGATGACTTGGGGTTGTCATTATTGACATAAATTATATGAATGTTCCTGGAAAGCAAAATAATTATGCAACATAAGAGAACATGATGAAGGATTAAACTGCATGGGCAGACAGCAGGACTGCAAGTGTCTAAGAGGACTTCTGGGAGGTAGTGGACTTGAACAAGGGTCTGCAGCTCTAGCAGGGTTAGATCGGCAGCAAGCACCATATGCTCCTGGATGCGTGATACAGTAGAGCTTCCTCACTCTCTTTTGCTGCAAATGGGGCCTTGGCTACCTGTGCCCCTCTTTACCCCCACCTAAATTAATCTTTGTGATAGTGATTTTTACATGTCAACATGACTGGATCATAGTGCCATATATTTGGCCAAACATTATTCTGGTGTGTTTCCATGAGGATGTTTTGGGGTAAAATGAACATTTAAATCGGTGGACAGTAGCTGGGCGTGGTGGTGCACGTTTGTAATCGCAGTACTTGGGAGGCTGAGACCAGAGGATATGGGTTCATGGTTAGCCTCAGCTACTTAGTGAGGCTCTCTGCAACTTAGTAAGACCCTTTTTCAAAATAAAGAATAAAAAAAATAAAATAGGGCTGAGGGTGTAGGTCAGAGGTAGAGTGCCCCTGAGTTCAATCCCCAGTACCGCAAAATAAATAAATAAATAATAATAATAATAAATTGGTGGACAGGGAATAAAGCAGATTTCCTTCCATGAAGTATGCAGGCCTCATCTAAGCAGTCAAAGGCCTAGAACTAAATATTGACCTCCCTCGAGCAAGAGGGAATTCCACAGCAGACAGACAGCCTTAGTACTTGAACTTCAACACTGGCTCTTCCCTGGATCTCCAGCCTGTCAGCCCACCCTGCAGGTTTCAGACTTGCCAGCCTCCACAGTTATGGGAGCCAATTCCTTAAAACAAATCTTTCTTTCTCTAGATAGATTTGGCAATAGACACACACACACACACACACACACACACACACACACACACACACACACACAATTGGTTTTGTTTTACTGGAGAATCCCAATTAATACAATTCCTTTCTCATAGATAATATGAACTTCCAAAAGATAAAAGGAGTACAATTCTCCTTTAGAGTTTAGATGAGTGGAAGTAAGAATGCTTCCCCATAAAGTTGATGAAATCCAGGACATCCCTGTGTTTATCAGGGCAAAAGAATTCAGACTCCTAGGAGCGGTTCTCAAACTTGAGTCCATGAGGAGCTCAGACCCAGAGCACTGGGCCTGCCTTCCCTTCTCCTCTTCCACCCTGACTGCTGTGCTCAGAGCCAGTTCCCCAGTTACCATGTCACTTCCACAGGCTTTTCCCTTGAGCCAGCTCTGTGGCTTTCCTCAATGACACCCCAGAGGAGAATCATGGTGAACACACTGTGGTTAACCTCTGTCATTTGACTCTGCTGATAATTCTGCCAAACACCCACTCAAGGCAGACAATTGATCAAACTAACTAGCTAGTTTAGATGCAGCCACCGGCTCATGGCTACAGTGCAGGAGTCAGCATGCATTTTATATATTGGGTCAAATAATAAATATTTTAGGCTTTGCAGGTTAAGAAGCAAAATCATAGCTATGTGTCATATATTTATATAAAAATAGAAAACAAATTACCACAAAAATGTTTGATGAAATTTGAAATGTATTAATAGTATTTGAAGAAAATCTGTATAAGGAACCAGGGAGGTGGTCTAGGGAAAGGGGGTTGGGAGAGAAGGAGAATCAATGAAGGAATCACTTCCACCAATATTATGTATATATGTGAGAATACTAATGCCAGTCCCAATATCTTATATGGGGGGGTGAGGAGGAAGCTGGGGGAAAGCCCACCAAGTGCTGTGTGCATGTATGTCACTATCACTACAAACTGCATTTTGATGTGAGACTATGATGCACCAATAAAAGTATATAAAAAAAGATCTGTATAATGCGGGTCTACTAATGAGAAGAATGGAATTCCTTCAGTTGGTGGGCATGTTAGTCAGGGTTCTCCAAAGAAACAGAAACAGAACATATATATATATATATATATATATATATATATATATATATATATATATATAGAGAGAGAGAGAGAGAGAGAGAGAGAGAGAGAGAGAGAGAGAAAGATTATGGAGACTGTCAAGTCCAAAATGGGCAGGACTTGTGTCCTGGTTCAAGTTCCAAGCTGGCAGGCAGAATAGTTCTCTCTTACTAGGGGGACGGTCAGCCTTCAGTTGTTTGCAGGCCTTCTACTGATTGGATACGCCCACCCACATAATGGAAGATAATTTGCTTTATTCAGTTCTACTGATTCACGTGCTAATTTCATCTAAAAATATCTTAATGGAAACACCTAAGTTAATGTTTGAACAAACCTTTGGGCACATCATGACCCAGTCATGGTGACACATAAAATTAACCAACACAAGAGAGTAGCATTTCACTTAATTGGAGTTCAAACTTAGTGCCTGTCACCAACAAATTGATGGCAAATGTTATTCTTAGCATGGTGAATCGTACAAAAACAATCTGTCAACCAGATTTGGACCATGAGCAGTAGCTTTTCTACCCTCCATAAAATAATATTAATGAGAATAATAATAATAATAATAATAATAATAATAACAATAATAATGCCCCCTAAAAATAAAAATAATGAGAGTCAGTCCAGTTATGGTTAGAAAAGGAGACTGAAGCCTGACTGCTTGGGTTTGAATTCTGACTCTCATTAAAGTAACTGCAAGATCTTAGGCAAGTTGTTAGACCTCCATTGCATTTTTTTTCTTTTTAAAATGCAAATGAAAGCATCAACTTTACAGGTTTCCTATGAGGATTAAACTAGTTAGTATCTGCAGAGCCCTTAGAACAATGCCTGGTATCTGGTGGGCTATAGAAATACTAGAGATTTGGGGCACATGGAGATGTTGACCAAAGAAAAAAGAAGATGGGAGCTAAGTCCTTATGAGTCCTTATGAGTAGTTTCCACAAGTTGTGACCACTGCTAGAATATTGATTTATTGACCTCTGAGGCTGACCAACCCTATTAGCAACTCAGATGTGAGACACACTCTTGTACTCCAAGAACCAAGCATGGTCTTGTACTGTAGCCCAACAATCAAGATCATTAATGTTTATCTTATTCTGAAGAGCTTATAGCCTAAAAGGAGTATGGGATGGGGAGAAGTGAGAGGAAGAAGAATTTGATACTTGACTTCAGAAATGGTTTAAAACCTAGTACACAAGGACAGAAGAACTGCCTACTTAGTCTTAGCTAACTGTGTGCCTTTACCAGAGAAGCAATAATTTTACAAAGAGACTGGGAATGGGTATCCTTATTGAGTAAAGAATAAGCTCCCAGATTTACATGCATCGATTTTTCTATACGGTCTCCGTCTATGTTCATCATGTTGGATTTCTTCCTAGTATCCCTAAACTCAAAACGTTCAGAAGCAATGTATCCATATCTGTACCCCCTGGAATGCCCATGCCCTTTTACAAAAGGCAAAATTTTTTATGGATCTTAAATCTTAATTGTAGTCAGTCCAATGAGAAGATTTTTTTTTTTTAAAGAGAAATGATGGATTCTGAAAAGATAGAAAGATTTTGCCTTATTGCTTTGATGAAGATTTGCCACCCGTGACCCTTTAAATATTGAACTTGGACTATAAAAATATCACTTCTTATTGATCACCTGGTTATTAAAGTCAGTCAAATGCTGAATTTATATGTCAAACACTTGTAATATTTCCGTAAATATTAGGGCAAAGGAAAAGATGATAATGCCACTGTGAAGAGTCACATTAGATTTGTTCAACTTTACTTAACTGAAAAAGACTAAAAACTGTCAGCAGAAAGCTCATAATATATGCCCAAGCACTTGTCAAAAACCGCTGTGCGTCATTTATACATGCATATGTGTTTGCATATGTGTGAGCCCAGAAAACACACATGCATGGGGCAGAGAAGAGGAGTAAAAAGCAGTCTGTGTCCTTGTCTACCTACAGCGGGGTTATACAGGTAGCCCCTTGCATAGCACATTTGGGTTTCCTTTTTCTTAAACTCCAATCTACTATAAGAGGCTGGCCAATTATCTGGGTCTGGAGGATAGCCTGGGAACTCAATAAGTCAGTAATGCAATAACTAATAAGGGTTGAGAGCAGGTTCTTAAAGCCCTTTAGCTTCTCAAAGTCCTCCTCTAAAGATATTCAAGAGTGCTTTGGGGGAAGGGGTCTGCAGAAAGATCCTTAGACTTTCTGTTTCCCCCCAAGACACCCTTCTGTGGCGATGCATGCATATCCATGTTTATAGTAGCACAATTCACACCAGCAAAATTATGGAACCAACCTAGGTGTTCATTAACAGATGAATGGATAAAGGACATGTGGTGTATGCACACAATGGAATTTTACTCAGCCATAAAGAAGAACAAACTTATGTCATTTGCAAGAAAATGGATGGAACTAGAGAATATTATGCTAAACGAGATCAGCCGGTCACAGAAAACTCAAGGGTTGTATGTTTTCTCTTCTATGTGGAAGCTAGAGAGTAAATAGGAAACAAAAGAGATTTCAGACAAATGAGAAGGGAGACCAGTTGAACAGTGGAGGAGGATTGGAGGAAGGGGGTAAGGAGACAGAGGAGGCTTGAGGAAGGAAACAGTTTAAATAACAATCCGTCCATACATGAAGGCATCAGTACCAGTCTCAATAATGTGCATGGGAGGGGGGAGCAGGGGGAATCTGGAAGGAAGACACCAAGAGCTGTGTGCATGTGTGTTTGTGTTACTTTGAACCTCGCTAGGATGTAAAATACAACGCACCAATAAAAGTATATTTAGAAAAAAAGACACCTTTCCAGATAAGCAAATGCTTTCAAATGAGTAACAGAGAGAAGCCATCAGTCAGCCACGGGGGTGTCTTCACCAGCAGTGTTGGATTGGAGGGAGGCCCAGGGCAGGCCCATGAACGGGGGGAGTAGGGAGGCATTTCTAATGGCATTTTGATGTACATGCACAAAATTGATGTCGGAAGGATCATTGTAAAGTCCCAAACAGTGGAATATTGAGGACATTTTCAGGTGGCAGTCAGATTCTGGCTGGGTGAGCCCAGTATATTTTCTCATGTCACAGTTGATTAGGTTCACAGGGAAGTGGAAAGAGTAAAAAATTCTCTTATTACTGCAGCAATGCCGTCTCAGCCTCTTTTCCCTTTGAATGCAACATTAGTTTTTGTCCAGAAGTCTAACTGCTTTCTACAGTTTGGGGAATTGTAAAGCAGAAACAATTTTCCCAGCCAGGCTGACCTTCACAGTAATGAGAAATGACTGGAATTTCTCTCTATTTCTCTAACATTTGGGGAGGCTTTGGAATGGGGGGGCGGGGGGGGGGGCGCAGGGATGAAGGCATATGCTTGTTTTACCTGATATTGTGTTGTGGGCGTCCATTTGGCACTTTGAGCCTAATTTTTTTCCGTCAAGGGGATTACATGGACTATTGCACCACCTGACCCCGGAGCCAGACCACAAGTGTATTGAGAAACGACAGTAATGCACTTTAAACCTTTTGTTATCACAGCAGAGATGGCGTTTTGTTTCAGCCATTAAATGAATAAATATTTCTCTCTGGGGATGGCTCTTTTCATTTACTCTCCAGCCCTTTCCCAGGTGAAGCAGCGGGGCTGGGACAGTCCCCCTTCATTTAGGCCATGCCACCGAGGCTCCAATCCCCGTGGAGTCCTCCCAGGCTCCCACCGCCCAGGGAGGCTCCCGAGCAGGCCAAAGGATGCTCTTTTCTGGTTTCTTCTTCCTGGCTTCTGCCTCACCACTCACTTTCCCCTTTCCTGGGATGGCCCAGGTCGATGCTTCCTGGATTTTTTTTCAAATATTAAAGTTATTATTAACTGGAAAAATGTGAAAACTCCCTGGAGGGGAATACAGAAGACAAAATTTAGCACTGTCCTCACCCAAAGAGAAGGAGTGAGCCATAAAGGAAAATTTTAGTCCCAAGAGGCATACACTGAGCTGCCCAATGACTGAGCATTCAGGTGGCTATTCAAGCACAAGAGACACTTGGACAGAGAGAGTAATTTCTTGGGGATGTGGGGCTATTTTGTTGTTCCCCTAATCACAATTACCAAACTCTCCTGCCCCTTTTCAAGTAAGTAGAAAATCATGACTATACCAAATTAAAATCCATCTGTGCCACTCAATAGCTGTGTGACCTTTGATAAGCTACTTAAACTCTCTGAATCTCAGTTTTCTAATCTGTAAAATGGGGCTATAATACTTGCCTACCTCACAAAACTTTTTTTATTTGAAAAAAAAAGCCAAGTGTGGTGGTGTGCACCCTATTATTCCAATACTTGGGAGGCTAAGATAGGAGAGTGGCAGGTTCATGGCCAGCCTCAGCAATTTAGCTGGGCCTTCCACAACTTAGTGAGATCTTGTTTCAAAAGAAAAAATGAAATAGGGCTGGGGGTGTAGGTCAGAGGTAGAATGCCCCTGAGTTCAATCCCCAGTACCACAAACAAACAAACAATCAAAAAACATATAGAGCATGATGCCTTCTGTGTGCCCTCAATAAAAGGCCTTGATAAACTGTAGCTCGTGTTCTTAATCAATCCTGCCCATGTTAAGTGTATTGCACTTAACTGGCAATTCATCTTCCTTATGATGTCATGTAAGACTCCACAAGCCATTGGCCAGTGTGTGCGATAGAAAGGTGTCAGGGGATATTCACTTTAGGATGGCAAATGAAAAATGTAGCTTATTTCTAAAACATTCTCTATTTTTCTGGACTGCTACAACTTAAGTGTGAAAACAAATGAACCGTGTTGGCGAAGTGAGTGGTCCATGCATGGGGAGAGGAGTAGCAGAAGAGGGGCCATTGAGTCTGAGAGACGTGGGGGTGGGCAGCAGCCAGCCCTGGGTCTCCAGAAGGGGACCTTGGTGCCACCCACCACCTGCTCAGCTGCACCCTGGGCTGAGGACCCTGTGTCGTCTGCAACTGGCACCTGGGAGCATTCATCTGGATAGCATTCTCTCCTTCTCATTTCACAGAGTGGAAAAGTAAGATCTGGAGAGTTTGAGAAACACACCAAGGGCTACCTAGGTCCAGTGAGTAGGAGGTCCTTGCCAATTCTAAACTGATATTCTACTTGAATATTATCTGCTACTTGAAATTGTCATAATCACTATACTAGAAGACTCCAGCTTCTGTAATGGATGTCAGAATTCAAAGTGACACTTGAAAACATAGCATTATTGATGATCAACAAAATTTACATTATTTATTTTTGGAGGTTTTTTTAATTTTAATATTATCTTAGCACATTTTGATGTTAACATAGTTTAATATTTATTTTGTATACTTTATAGATATGTCTATATACAGTTAATATTTATTTAGCATATATAGCATATGTCTACTAAATAGTATATGTATATTCAATGTATATTTAATGACATAAATACAATATTTAATTACATATTAGATACATAAAATACGTGTTAAATAAATTATAATGAAATTAATTTATATAGTTGTCCGTAATACCTGTAGATTCCACATCTGCAAATTCAACCAACCTTGGATTATATACTATGCAGCTAGGTCTACAATGATTGAGTCTGTACTGAACATGCACAGACACTACTTGCCTCCCTTTAGTCCCTAAATAATACTATATAACAGCTATTTACAAAGCAATTGCATTGCATGATGTATTGTAAGTAATCTAGAGAGGATTTAAAGTAAAAGGAAGGATGTGCATAAGTTATAGGGAAATGCTTCACTATTTTATATAAGAGACTTGAGTATTGGTAGATTTGGGTATTTATGGGGGGTCCTGGAACCAATTACATACACATATCAAGATATAACTGTATATTATAAGTATATAAGTTATACACTAAACAATTTAAATGAAATATTAAATACATCTATAATTATGTTTTAATTATATATGACATGTCATTTTATCAGTAAATGAAGATATTTTCTATACTTAAGAAAATGATTCAAGCATTCTTTTCCCAGCCCACATCTCCAAAATGTGCAAAACACCCACAAATATTGGCAGCTTTCCAGGAAAGGCTTCTAGAACTTTGTTTAGTGGTCAAATGTCAGTAACCAGCTTTCTGATCCTCCTCCCTGTATCACCCTGAGGCAAAAGAATTCAAACATATTTGCTTTACAAGCATAGCTTTAAGACATTTTGTTGTAAACCTAGCAAATCTCTGAGGAATTAGGTGGGAACTTGGGAGAGGGGCTTGATAGAAAGGTGGAGAGTCCTAAAAGACCAAGCAAAGACACAAAAATCTCACTAACTTATAAAGTTAGCAAATGTTTAAATCACCTGCCTAAAAGCAACAAAAGGTAGGTACTTCTAGGAAGAGCTGGTTTAGGAGAGGAACTTTTCCTTCTCCCCTCTCACTTGGAGCCAAATCTCTTGGCCAAGTTTCTGCCAGCAATACAACCCTCAAGGAATCTGTAGTCCTCAAAATGTTTTGTACCACTAATTGGTCCAATGGCATAGATGAGTCATTGAGTCAATCTGTTGTAGCCCTTCACTTGACCCAGGTTTTGCTGGCATCTCATGAGGGATTTATGCACCATGACCTTGTAAAGCAATCCACCTCTTATAATATTTTAAGAGTCAGTCTGAGTCAGGCCTGGTGGCACATGCCTATAATCTCAATACTTGGAAGACTGAGACAGAAGGATCACAAATTTGAGACCAGCCTTAGCAATTTAGTAGATCTTATTTAAAAATAAAATAGGTCTTGGGTGTAACTCTGAGGTAGAATGCCACCTAGATTCAATCTCTAGTACCACCAGAGAAAGAGCGAGTGAGAGCAAGAGAATTAGTGGCATAGTGTGTCATGGAGTAGTATGGTGTAGTTTTGTGTAGTGTGTTGTAGCGTGGTGTAGCATGGTGTAGTATGGTATGGAAGACCATGAACCCAAAGACGCAAAAGACAGAATTCCAGCAAGTCCTAATTCTGCTGCCCCTCCATGTCTTATAAATCTGTTGCCATTATTGAGCCTTACTTTCCACTTCTGAAAAATGAGTACATCTCTATATCTTCTGAAAGACTTCTTTCTCCAGCATCGTGACATTTATCCAAGGTTAGGTGAGTTATCATCATTGCAACGTGGGTCATTCAAAAAGTGACAGATACTCTGCAGATTCTGGGAAGACCAATCTGAGGTCCTTATTAAGTAGTTTCTGATCACTTAAAAGGCTAAGCAAGTGATTCTTAGCATCTCATGTGGATGCAGAAGTGTCGGATGTGCACATTATGACTGCATTAAGATCTCTTCTGGTGTAAGAATACTTTTGATACTTTCTCTTGGGCCAACAGTCAACTCCCTGACTTTATACTCTTGGTTTTCTAGTCGTTTTTACATTTTGAAAGTCTATGTTCTATCCAGGAATGGTGATGAATGTCTGTAATCCCAGTCCTTAGGAGACTGAGACAGGAGGATCACAGGTCAGGCTCAGCAACTTAGACTCTTAGTAACTTAGCAAAACCCTATTTCAAAATAAAAAATAAATCAGGTCTGGGAGTGCAACTCAGAGGTAGAACATCCTTGGGTTCAGCCTCTAATACCAAAAATAAAAACAGAAAAGAAAATCCATGTACTTAGCTAGCCCCTTCCACCTCTGTCCCCAGGCTACCTACTACCCCCCTCAGCCTGGTACCTACTTCCTTACAATATGGCGTCACCTCCTTTCCTAAGCTCCAACCCTCTTAACTCAGTTAAGGAACGCACTTCTTTTCTTCTTTTGTGTGACCCATTACTAAAAGCTCTTCAGGTGAACTTTCACCCAGTGTCCGTGATCCTGCAGAGGAGCCAGACAACCTATAAATGCTGCAGTTTCCCATGGAAATGACTATTGTTCTCCTCTTTTGTTTTTAAATTTTTTTTAAACACAAAGAAATCCAGGGCCAGTTTCTCCTCGTGGCTCCCCCATGCTGCCTCCCCCATCACCAACACTAACTCCCCCAGTTTCCGGAGAGAACCATTCACTTGGGTCAATGTGAAGAGGACATTCCTTCTCAAATGAAAGCCCTCGTCATTTTGAGGTAAAACGCCGTATGCCTTTCTGAGAGAGGGCATTTATAGAACCTCAAATAGATGAATCGTTTTCTTTCAAGCAGGGAAATGTATTTTACTCTTCTTGCTTCAACTGGGATTGGGTCCATTCATTTCATTTTTTTATGCTCTCCTGTTTTATTTAGAAATGATCTATTCATCCCAACCCAATTGAAGAAATATAGATAACTCAGAAAAAAAATTGCCATATTATTCACATGAGAAGTATAGATGCTCCCACTGAATATTTTCACAGTGTCATTTAATTTGAGCTGTATAAACCTGGCCTACAAAATTTTCTTTTATGTGTTGTACTCTAAGAGGGCAGTATAATCCCTGGAGGGATTGAGGCCTAATTCTGATTGCAGCTGTTCTCATGCCCCTTTCTCTCCACCTGAAAATTGAGATAATTATCTATTTTTCAATGTCGTATGGGATTAAGTTAGAAAATATTTGTTGAGCACCTGGCACATACCATGTTATATGGTAAATACCATACCATGTATAAAACCTCTATTTTACAGGAATCTTTCTGCATTTCTTTTGTGTGGGGGGGCGGGGGGGTACTAGGATTAAACCCAAGGGGCATTCTACCCTTCAGCTACCTTACCAGACATTTTTTTTTATTCTTTTATTTTTTTTAAATAGGGTTTTGCTAAGTTGTTGAGGATCTTGCTAAGTTGATGAGGCTGGCCTTAAACAAAGATCCTCCTCCCTCAGCCTCCCAAGTACTTAGATTACACGCATGTGCCACCACATCTGGCACATTTCTGCATTTCTAACTTTGTTGAAGTATACCATTCTGCTAGTCTAATAAGATTATCCTTTGTCTTGCCTCTTTAGTTTTTAGCTCAGCATTGCTTATATTGCAAATTATAAGAGATTTTTAAACTATCATAAGATAACCATATGGTAAATGTGAGAATGCTAGATGATAGCAAAAAAAGCACATCATACATTGAAAGCACTTTTACCTAACTATTTTTATCATTATATTAGCAAGTATTTGCTTCTGTGATTAATATCTATACAGAGGCAAAGCAATGAAAAGTTGCTGAAGAGCTGCCTCCTACCCTTTTTTTCTCCTTGAAGTCACCCCTTCCTGGGCTCCCTTCACAGTGATCTTTAGCAATATCTTTGCTAAAGCAGATTTCATAACAGATCCCCAAATTCTTCTTCACAGTGCTATGTCCACCAGAAACTCCATGGACCTTTGCCCACCATTTTCTCAAGCACTGTGGCTTGCAAGAGTAGACACCAAGTCCTATGCCTTCTTCACTTCCCAGAGAAAGGAGAGATTCACCCATGAGGAGTTTGCAGAATGATGTCACATAGGAAAAATATGATCAGCAGTCCAGCTTCCCCGTCTCTGTCCATTTTTTATGCACTTGGTGAGCTCCTCCTTTCTGTTCAGCAGGCACAAGGCATTTCACCTTGACTCACTTCTCACCATCACATCCAAAACTACTCACATGAGCACCTCAAGAAAGTCTGCTCTGGGTTGCAAGAGAGTGATTTGTATGTATAGGAGTTTCTCCCCATTAGGATATTTGCATGATTGCAGGGAACAATGTCCCTGTCCCAAATGAGGTAGAAAAGTGACCTAATTAGTAAATGGATTCCTATAATCAGTTGATTAGAGTCCTCATTTCCATTTATTAACCCAGTTATGTCTTTAGTAAAGTTACACAAACTCTTCTAGGAGATATATATATATCTCCTAGAAGATATATATATATATATATATATATATGTATATATATATCTTAATGATATATATGTATATATATATATGTATACACACACACATATATATATACATATATATATATGTGTGTGTGTGTATACATATATATATATATGTGTGTGTGTGTATATATATACATACATATATACATATATATATATGTATATATATATATATGTGTGTGTGTGTGTATATATATACATACATATATACATATATATATCATTAAGAATTCCCTTGAGCTAATAGCTACATAATTTTATGACTAAGTATAAGAAAAATAATTTTTTTGCTCACAACCAGGTTGACAACACCCTCTTGGAAACCCTTCTGTCCAGCAACTTGTCCCTTTGAGAACCAAGAGACAAACAAAAAATAATAATATGAAAATGGTTAGATTTTTTTCAAAATGTATGTGCACATTGTTTACTTGGTTTTTGTTTGTTTGTTTGTTTGTTTGTTTGTTGATACTGGGGATTGAACTCAGGGGCAGTCTAGCATCTCATCTACACCCACAGCCATTTTTTATTCCTTGTTTCTTGTTTGTTCATTTTTCACTGTAGAAATGTCTTTTTATGATGACTATGCCAAAATCTTGGGTCCAAATATACCACACCTCATCTGAAAGCTATGCTCATACACAAAACTAAACCTATGAGTAAGATTTTTCAGTCATAAGTATAGAAAAGGAAGTTACAGTATTTATCCCAACTGGATAGAGAAATCTTACATAGAATTAAGTATTTGCTGCCTCTTAGAATGAGGTCTTTTTAAAACTTTTAACAGAAATAATTTCAAACTTACAAAAAGTTGCAATAACAGAACAAAAAATTATTTATGCTTTTTATATATATTTGCCAGTTGTTAATTTTGACTCATTGCTTAAATATTGACTTTCTTCCTTTCTCCCTCCCCACCCCCATCTGTCTTTCTCTTTCTACATGCACATGCACTCACAAGTTTTTCCTAAACTATTTAAAAGTAAATTATTTAAATCTTGTACTTTTACCCTTAAATACTTTGGTCTGTATTTTCAAGGGACAAGAATATTGACTTGTGTAGTCACTGAACAGTTATTAACCTCAGGAAATTCCACATAACCTGCTATATTCCAGTTTTGTCAGTTGACCCAATAACCTTGCTAAATTGCTTAAGCCAACCTCATACCTGTGATCCTCCTGTCTCAGCCTCCCAAGTACTGGGATTATAGGCATGCTCCACCAAACCCAGTTTATGCACATTATTGAAAGGAGAGAAGACACTTAAGCTCTGACCTGGATACAGCCAGATTGGTCTTCTGGTTGCAAAAGCCCCCTCCAATAAAAAATGACAAATGAGAAAGGGAAGAGGTGCTCTTAGGATCAAGCCCAAAGACGCTGAGAAAAATGATGCCACCTGTCAGAATGGGAAGATGCACAAAACCTCTGGGCCTGTGATGGGTGGAGGCAAAGAAGGCAACTTGTCCAACAGCACAGAGGGCACTATCAGCCTTGAGTCTGGCAAGACCTAGCCCAGCCATGGCTAGAGAGTGCATGGGGTTAGATTGGCATCTGGAGTAGACCCCAGCCCCAGAGCCCAGGGAGAGGAGACAGAGCCTGGTCCTGGCACACAGGCCAGGGCAGGAAGGATGAGCCAAAAGCTCAGAACAGAGCCACTCCCTAGGGGTGGAGAGGGAGACTGAAGGCAGGACCACTGGAAGAAACTGCACCTTTCAGGTTCTCAAGAAGCAACTTGAGCAGGAGAGAACATGATCGTGACTTTCTTGGAAGACCTTGAATGCCACTCAGAGCTATGGCATAAGGAACTGGATCAGAGTTCTAAGTGTAGTCATTTTGAGAAGGCAAAATTTCTCAAATCAAGATTCTCAAACACCTTATAAAGACCAGGCCAGAGCCAGAAAGCCAGGTGGTTCACATAATACTAGTTGAATTTCATAATACTCTGAAGTTGTCAATAAAATAAGGCACTCCATTAACCTTAAGAAGGCACAAAAAATGTATTGCTGGAAAGATATAAATTATATATATGTAGTAAAATTAATACTATACCTTCCCCCAAAATTACTTTTATTGTGTTCTTGTTATTGTTTATGTATGCATCACCAGAAAGAAGTCCAACAGGATGGTCCCAGAGTGTTAGTATTGCCATGTCTGGGCTTGAGGTAGTTTTCATTTATATCTTACTTGTCTGTCTCTATTGTATAGTTTTCTAAAACATACAATTCATATGTAATAAAAGTGATAAAGGTGAAAGATGATGAAGTTAGCAAGTGTTTTCTAGCATTTCCATGTGTAAGTTTAAGACTCCTCAGACATCCCCAAGTCCTGGTGAGCTGACATGATACATGCCTCCAGGAACCGCACACAGCTGGGATTTTCCTTTACCTAGGAAATGAGATCCTCAGTCTAAAATCCTGCTAACAGAAATTTTCTATAGTATCCTCTTCTGCAATTGTTTAGCCTATTTTTATAAGGAAAATGCTAATTTTCCTTGATCAGAAAATCAAAGACCTCCTCATCAGATCAGCCAATGGTGTATTCTCTTCAGCATAAACAGCTTTGTCTTTGACCACTTCTGTCTTCACCAATAGAATACAGAAATCAGCATTTAGTATACAGAAGTCACTCAGAGATGCTTATCCATTGACCAAAACCCAGAGAGATTATGTGCAGGTATCCACTGTCACATAGAAAACCAGTGCTAGAACCCAGCCCCTATACACTAATCACTATTAGACCTATGAAAAGCACAGTCATTATCAAGCCTTCTAGAAAGCCAAACATACCATCTTCTCCCCAGAATGTTTAGTCTAAATATGATAAATGGGACCCACAAATAGGTGGTCTTAAAATATGTAGAAAGTTACAAATCATTCAAACATAAGGAACTCAAAGACCTTTGCTCCAAAGGCTTACTCCACAATCCAAAGCACTGTCCAATGTGAGGCCAGGGGGTGGGAGATGAATCCAAACTAGCCCCAGTGGCGCTCATTTGTTCCACTAACGTCTGCAGAAGGAATGTTATTGGCTGTGGCTCATAAAATAAAAGATATCCATCCTTAGAAACGCTTGCATTTTGTTGGGATCAAATGCTCCAGGGCTTGAGCCAGACTCCATGGTCGGGGTGTTCTTCTTTGCAATAGCATTGACAGAATGCGGTGTTAAAATCCTTACAAAGTTTTTTAAAGTTTTAACAAAAGACACTGCAACTCAAAGTATGTGCCTATTGGTGACTGGATTGAATTCTACAGAAATGCAGGGTGATGCTGGGCATGCTGGTGCATATCTGGAATCCCAGGAGTTCAGAGGCTGAGACAAGAGGATCTCATGTTCAAGGACAGCCTCAGCAACTTAGTGAGACTCTAAAATAAAAAGGGCTGGGGGTGTAGCTCAGAGGTAGAATGCCCCTGGGTTCAATCCCCAATACCAAAAAAGAAGGAGAGAAAGAGAAGGGAAGGAGGGAGGGAGGACGGAAGGAGGAAGGAAGGAAGGAAAGAAGGAAGGAAGGGAGAGAGGAAGGAAGGAGAAATGTAGAGTGACAAATAAGTTGAAAATTGTTGAGTCAGTTGGAATCTGCAGTTGTTTTGTGATTCTTTACCAAGGTAAATCTGCCATGTGTATTGAGTATAAATTAAAATAACAAATATACAAATAGTTCTAACTGTTTTTCAAGGCCTCCAGCTTGTAAATAGTCTTACTTGTTTCCACCTCAGGGCCTTTGCATTTCCTGTTCCCTCTATGCATAGCTTTGGGTCTAGGTACTTACATAGCTGGCTTTTTCTCATCCCAGACTCTCACCTCAGACAGTTCTCTCCTGACCACACGATCTAGCATATCTGTTCTCTCTCTCCTGTCACTTTCTCCCATTGTATAGTCTTCCTAGAAATTCCCACACTAAAAATGATCTTGTATGTTGTTTACCCATCTACTGGTTGTCTCCTTCTACAAGGATGTGGAGCAGGTACTTTGTCCCCTGGGTCAATCTTGCTCCCTTCTGAACCTCCAGTACCTAGAACAGTGCGGGCATGAGACAGGCCCTCGGTAATAAGCCCAGTGAATGAATAATTCCACTTACTTTCTCTTTTGGTTCAGTATCTATATCCCTCTTCCTGTGCACGATTCCTACCATATCTTAGCTATAATAGTTTCTTCCCATAGCTCTTTATAAATATAGAATAGATGCAAAATAGATTAGGTGGGTTTGATTCAGGACATATCTGGAAGCTTTGTGTTCTACAAATAAATCCTGATAAGTAGAGGGATGGATTATGATCAGATAGTAATACTAAATGTTTTTGAAGGCCGGAAGTTAGAAGATCTTGTTATTTTACATACATATAATTTAGAACCTGCCTACATCCAAAAGGGATCTGAGAGGGCTTAAGATCAAAAACCTGTAACACTCACACACAGAACCAATGCCGAGGAAAAGGAAAGAAGACACCAACTGGCCAGGCTAATATCATTTTATAATTGCTTATTAAATTTACCTCTGGACTTCACAAGATCAAGTTACAAAAGGAAACAGTAGCTTCCACAGATGTCAAATCTTTGCACTAGGGAGAGTATCAGTGTGTGACCAATGACTAATATTTCCCTTTTGAGTGTTTATTCATTCAACAAACATCCATGGCTTAGCTAACAAGGCACTGTGCTCAGTAGCAGCAATGGGGGAAGAAAGTAAAGAGGAATAAGATACGGTTTCTGCTCTTGAGTTGTTCATGGTCCTAGGAGGTGCAAAGGGGATCAGACATGGCTATAATTACTTATAATATGGCAAATGTTAATTTAAAAAATTATATACCAGGACTATAGGAATAACAGAGGAGGTGGCAACTCACTGCCTGGGCTGGGACTTTGAGGGAAGACCTTTGCTCTGGCTGTGGGTTGAAAAGAAACACATCAAGTGAAAAAGAAGTATCTAGTCAGAGGCTCAGCGATGTGAAGGAACACGCTGGGTTCTAGGAAGAGCAAAGTAATTCCAGAGTGACTAGCGTGTTGAGAGCTCAATGATCATGCTGTAATGATGAGCCTTTTGTGAGCATCTGCTGGGTGCCTGAGCACTGAAATGCATCTGGAGGCCCCAAAGTCAAGGCTTTCACCGGTCCCAGGGCCACTGGAGGTTTAGAGAGGCTAGGTGTGGGGGGCGTGGTGATGTCCCCTCTCCTTCCCCTACCGGGGAGGCCATGCTGCCCTGGCTGCCTGGGAGTGTTCTTGGCGCACGGCCATCAGCTGTCAGCAGCCTCCCAGAAGCCTCGGGTGCAGAGAGCCTCCTCCTTGGAACCTCATCCAGGGCTGGGCATGCCCTTGACCAGGATGGCCTGCATCCAAGTGCAGCTTGGACCTACTTACGGACCAATCCAGCTCCAAAGCTTCCCTATGGTCTTGGCAGAGATGCCAGGCCTACACCGCAGCTTGCTCCTGCTCCCACTCCTCTTTTCCTCGGGCGTCCCAAGGGCTATCTTTCATCAACAACCTGCACCCTCTACTCTCAGAATCTGCTTCCTATGAGCCACCTGGAACTCAGTCAAGGTGACGTGGCGACAGGCATCATTTAGAAGTCACGGCCTCTTTCCAGAGCTGCTCCGTCACTTGGGTTTGTTCCCTGGTGCTTCAGGCAGTAACACGTGGCTAGAGGTGTACTTTAGGGCCAGACTGTGAATGCCTTTTCGTGCATCTTCAGGTTATGACCTTTCAAGGCAGAAGCAGAGTATGTTTTTCAACCTTTATGTAGAAGTTCATGGAGAGCTATGTGTATGAAATCAGGATCAATAGTGAATCCAATTCAAGGGTTTCACTGTTTTTTGGCAATGCTCATACGGAAAACTTAACCAATCACAGGAATGGAGAAGGGAACTTCTATAGGCATGGATACGGATCCTGGTCAGTAAGTTATCTCCTGATTCCATTGTTTTATTGTCCTGTTGATATCTTTTTATTGTCAAAATAATTAGGGGATGGAGCAGAGTGCAGTGGTGTATGCCTGTAATCTCAGAACTTGGGAGCCTGAGACAGGAGGATCGCAGGTTCAAGGCCAACCTGGGCAATTTAGCAAGACCCTCAACAACTAAGCAAGACCATGTTTCAGAATTAAAAATAAAAAGGTCTTGGGGTGTATCTCAAAGGTAAAACCCCCAGCATCAAAATGAATAATAATAATAATTAGGGGGCAGTTATGGCTGATTTTTTTAAACACGATCATTTTTATTTTTTATTATTTTTTGCAGTACTGGAGATTGAACGCAGGGGCATTCTACTGCAGAGCTATACCCCCAGCCCTATTTTTTATTCTTTATTTTGAAACAGGGTCTCACTAAGTTGTGGAGGGCCTCACTAAGTAGCTGGGGCTGGCTGAGAACCTGGATCCTCTAGTCTCAGCCTCCCTAGTACTGGGATTAAAAGTGTGCTCCAACATACCCAGCTAAACACTATCATTTTTAGAGCAGTATAAGGATCATAGGAAAACTGAACAGAAGATATAGAGATTTCCCATATTTCCTTGCTCCCACACATGCACAGCCTCCCCTACCATCAACATTCCTCACCAACATGGCACATTTGGTATAGTTAATGAACCTAAATTGACACACCATTATCACCATAAGTTCATAGTTCACATTAGGGTTCACTCTTGGTTCTGTATTCTAAGTGGGCTTGGACACAGGGATATATACCTACCATTATAGTATATAGTTTGCTGCTCTAAAGATCAGTTGTGATCTGCCTATCCATTCCTCCTTCTCCCCAAACCCTAGCATTCATTGATCTTTTTACTGTCTCCATAGTTTCGTCTTTTCTATAATGTCATAGAGTTGAAATGTCATATGGTAGGTAGCCTTTTCAGATTGGTTTCTTTCATTTGGTGATGAGATACTGCCATATACCTATTAGTATGACTGAGATCCAGAATCCTAACAATGCCAAATTCTGGCAAGAATGTGGACCAATGGGAGCTGTCATTCATTGCTGGTGAGAATGTGAAATGGTTCAACCACTTTGGAAGACAATTTGGCCGTTTCTTACAAAGCCAGACATGTTCTTATCATATAATCTAGCAATTGCACTCTTTAGTGTTTACCCAAAGAAGTTGCAAACTTTACTCCACACAAAATCTGCAAACAGATGTTTGTAGCAGTTTTAGGTATAAAGGTCAAGATTTGGTAGCAACCAAGATGTTCTTCAGTATGTGAGTGTGTAAATGAAATGTGGTACATTTGGAATATTCAAATGTCTATTAAAAGAAAATTCTCAGCTAAGAAGAAATGAGTTATCAATCCATTAAAAGGCATGGATGAAATTAACTGCATATTACTAAGCAAAAGAAACCAATCAAAATAATTTCGAAACAAAGAAAATTGGTTCTGGAATAACTATTATGATGGTGACTTGAATTCACTGGACTTTGTCTTCTAGAAAAACAAAATCAGAAAGGAGAAAGGTACTTATTTTGCTGCCAAGTTCATCTTCTATCTATTCTGTTAAATTAATGGTTAGTACATGAAGCCTATTTTATATCAAAATTATTTCTACTAGAAATAACCTATTTTGCCAGGCATGGTGGTGCACACTTGTAATCCCAGCATTTGGGAGGCTGAGACTTGAGGATCCGGGTTCTCGGCCAGCCTCAGCTGCTTAGTGAGGAACTCCTCAAATTAGTGAGACCCTGTTTCAAAATAAAAATAAAAAATAGGATTGGGAGTGTAGCTTGGAGGTAGAATGCCCCTGGGTTCCATCTCCAGTACCGCAAAAAAAAAAAAAAGAACCTATTTTATAATGTATTGCATGATTACTATTTGAATACTGGTGACAAAGTTCATGAGAAAGAAATGCATTAAAAATGTTTAGAAAAGAGCCGGGCGTGGTGGGGCACGCTTGTAATCCCAGCATTTGGGAGGCTGAGACCAGAGGATCCGGGTTCGCGGCCAGCCTCAGCTACCTAGTGAGGTACTCCGCAACTTAGTGAGACTCGGTTTCAAAATAAAGAATAAAAAATAGGGCTGAGGATATAGCTCGGAGGTAGAATGCCCCTGAGTTCAATCCCCAGTACCACAAAAAAAAAAAAAAATGTTTAGAAAATTATAGGATTGTTTCAAAAATTTTCTGAAATGGAATGCAATTTCACTACATTTCCTGTGTTTATTTACCATAATTTTTATTTTTTTATCTTGTTTTATTTGGGGCAATTTATGGACATCTCTATGCATCAGTTTATCGACTCCCCTCCCCCTTTTGGAAAAGATGTTTGTCACAGAGAAATATATCTGTTGTGATCATAGTGTTACTACCAATGGCCATAAGAAACATAAATACTGTCATTCATTTCAGCAATTCATGACAAGCCACTGTGCCATAGTATGTTTCTACATCCATAAGTAAAAACTAAGAAAAAAGCAACACATGATTGTATCATACTTTGAACAAATTTATTTCCAGGAATAATAGTTCTATTTTTAGTTTAATTTTTGACATGCTTCAAAATAATTTTGTCAATGACAAGTTCTAAACTATAAAGTTTATTTATTTTTAGAACCAGGTGTTTCATTGTAAGATTTAATTTATAGTTTACAATGACTATATTTTGTGTCACAGAAATTTTGTTTTCAGAAAATTGGATATTACCAAGCCAATATCTTTGAGTAAATTTCTTGCAATTGTAAAGTAAATCAACTGCTCTATAGATGAAAATAAATTTATCCATCAATATTTTTAAGGTTTTAAAAAGAAAGTTGGGCCAGGCATGGTGGTATATGCTTGTAATCTCAGTACTTGGGAGGCTGAGACAAGAGGATGGCAGGTTCAAAGTCAGCCTTGGCACAGTAGCAAGGCTCTCAGAAACCTAGTGAATCCCTGTTTCCAAATAAAGAAATAAAACTGGGCTGGGGGCATAGCTTGGAGATAGAATGCCTCTAGATTCAATCCCCAGTACCCCCCCCCAAAAAAAAGAAAGAAAGAAGGAAGGAAGGAAGGAAGGAAGGAAGGAAGGAAGGAAGGAAGGAAGGAAAAGAAACAGAAAAAAAGAAAATTGGGCTCAGATGTAGCTCAGTGATAAAGTTCTTACCTGGCATGTATGAGGTCCTGGGTTCAATCACCAGTACTAAAATATATATAAATGAGTGAGACTAAGAAAACTAAGACTAAATGTAAAACTGCTTTTAACACAAAAATATTTTAACTATAGTATATAGTGTGTGTATATATGAAATATTTTAACTATAGTATGTATATAAGAAAATAGGTGTTTCTTTGTTTTATTTAGTAGGCAACATTATTTTAATTGCAGTTTATAAACAAAGGTCTTCGAGGCCATTTAGCAATTATCTACTAAGGCACATATAAACAGAAAAGAGGAAACTTTCTGACCAGAATTAAGGAAGTTTCCCACAAATTAAAAACTTACAACCTTAGAAATGAACCCACAGCCTACCTACAGAGAACCAACATTCAGTTTTTTCCTGAGTTTCTTCTCTAACACATATGCTGTTTCCATTGCATCCCATCCCATTCAGACCTCTTCTCTTTGTGGGATGTAAAAGGTGCTACGTCAGGTGCACCATCAGATACTATTAGGCTCATTTGATGGTTCTTTTTGCACTTAATAAATGCATAAATACCATCATGGTCACTTAATGGGGATATGTTTGTGAATTCTCAAAGCTCATGCATCTCCATACTTTTTAAATCAATAAATCTTATCTCCACTAATTTTCAAGAACACTAAAGCACTAGAGGGAATGTTTTCCAGACCTAGCTAGTTTATGGAGAATCCAGGTTTGGAAAGTACTTCCTTCCAGAAATACTTGATAGAAATAGCCAAGTTATGTTAGAAGCATATTCCATTAGCCCATTTGTTAAATCTGTGTGTAACAAACTGGTACATCACCCAGCATTTTCTAGAATACATAACACAGAACACAGTTCTAAGGGGTCTTACATGTGGTATCCCATGAAAAGAGGTTTTATGATCAAATAATGTTGGGAAACAGAGTTAAGCTAGCTGAACAGGTTTCTTTACCAATAGACAGCTTCCAGGACCTTTAACATGTTGAGATGCATTACAAATCTCCAAGGCATGTGTATCATGTAATGTTTGGCAAACAACCTATTTCATTCCCAAACCTTTTATCACAGAACAAATCCTGGGACCAGTGTTCCACCAAATATACCTTGGGAATTGCTATAATTCTCAAGTGTTCTACCAAAATATCATTGCTTGTTAGCATATATACCTTACACACCTGGAAGATATAAATACATTTTTCTAAATAAATTACAAACTTTCATTTTTTCTGATAAATTCTTAAAAATTACATTTTCCCCTGTTCCTCGATGGCTTTCTTCTGAAAACTCATGTGACTCTCTTGGTCAATTTATGCGAGTTCTTGAAACCAAGATGTTAAAAACGTAGGCATGTTTATTTAACTTGTTGAGTTTTTTTTTTTGTTTTGGGTTTTTTTGTTTTGTTTTGTTTTGTTTTTGGGGGGTTTTTTGGGGGGGGAAGAGGGCATTGTTTTGTCCTGCTTTCTATTTCTGTATTTTATTTTAATGATGTTCTCCCTAAAATAATTATATGATCACCTCCAAAAGTTGTATCTTTTCTTTTCTCCCTTCTTTTTTATACTGAACCATTTTGCTTTATTTATTTTCTGCAACCGAGAAGTATACAAGCATAAAGAAAAATAAAAGGTGCTTTTATTTTTATTCATTTGTTTATTTTTTGTTTTGCTGTACTGGGGGATTGAAACCAGAGGCACTCTGTCACTGAGCTACATTCCACAGCCCTTTCTGTTTTTTATTTTGAGACAGAATCTCACTAAGTTTCCCTGGCTAGCCTCCGACTTGCCATCCTCCTACCTCAGCCTCCTCGGTAGCTGAGATTACAGGTGTGCTCCACCACACTCAGCTGGAACTTTCACTGTTTAAAGTGATACACAAAACAAGAATTAAGCAATATACATGCTAATTTGAAAAATCAAATAAGACATGATTAAACCTTTCTACCATCTAGGTACAAGAGTATGGTCCCCCAATCTATATTATTCTGGAATTTCATACTAAGCCTTACAAATTCCCAACATCTCTACCTAAATTTTATAGTAATGATCAACTCTTCCTTTTGTTCCCTCCCACTGAGGTATTTTTTAGTATATATACAAAACCAAGTCTTTAGTCTTTGCTACAGTCCTTGAAAAAACTTTTACCTGGCTGACATGTAGTAATTATCTTTTAAAATCAGGTAATTCTTTTTTTATTATAAATCTAGGATTCTACTGTTGTTCCTGTGCTAGAATATTGTGACAGCTTTGATTGAATCGTGGAGGCAGCCCAAGGGTATTCAGATACAGTAGGTGACCATGGGCTGCTGGAAACTAAAGCAGAAGTCAATGAACTGCACAGTGGTGTTAGAAACTTACTAAGAGCTCTAGCTCAATAAATACTTATTTCCAGCCATTTGTTTCCACTTGCTAAAGCATATTTAGAAAATTATATTCCTTACTTAGTAATTCTTATGAGAACTCAAAAAATGTATAGCACCATTCCTAGTTTCATTCCATTTTAATATCATCATTGCTAAATTTTAGCTCTTGAATGTCCCCCAAGGCCCATGTGTTAAGCCTGTGGAGCTATTGGGAGGTGGTGGAACCTTTTGGAAGTGGAGCCTTATGGAAGGAAATTAGGTTATTGGGGGCATGCCCTTGGAGGATATATTGGGACCCTGGCCTCTCCCCCTTTTTTTCTTTACTTCCCAGCCAACCATGAAGTGAAAACCTCCTCCAACATACACTCCCACCACAATGTACTGTGCTTCCATAGGCCCAAAGCAATGGGGCCAAGTAACAATGAACTGAAAACTCTGAAACTGTGAGCCAAAATAAGCCTTTCTCCTTATAAGGTGATTATCTCGGGTATTTTGTTACACTGATGGAAAGCTGATTAATACAACCAGAGACTTTTGCCATTTGAAGGAATCTTAAAGATGGCCTGTTTCAAGGGTTCTCCGATTTCAGTGTGAGTCAGCATCAGCATCTCCTGCAGCACTATTAAAACCCATATTGCTGCTTGTACCCTCAGAGTTTCTGAGTCAGCAGGTCTGGGCTCCCGGGGAGGCTGAGAGTTTGTATTTTTAATAGTTCCCAGGCAATGCCAATGTGGCTGGTCTGGGGACCACACTGTGAGAGCCACAGTGGTAGAAAGCCCCACTGTCCATCAGAGACTGACATAGTTCAATCTCCTTATCTTACCAACAAGGACATGGAGGTTCAGGCAGGGCCAGGTGGGATGGCCAGTGAGCTGCCGAGTCAGGAAGAGAAAACAAGTTCCCTGACTTCTGGGTTTCCCCAGTCCCTCCTGCATCCCCAGCTACTTAGTTTCTGCCTATAAATGCAATCATTGCTCAGTATTGGCCAATATTGTCAAGAAACTTAAAAATGCTTTTCTCTTTGTTAATTGGGAAGATTGATTTCTTCAGACATTGACTACCTGCTCTTTTCTCCCTAAATGTGCAAAATTCTGACACAACCTTGCTGTTGCTCTTGGTAATATTAAGCTTTATGTTTTTAACCCATGTTCAGTTTTATTAATGGGAACTTCTCAAACGATCTATACAACAACTTTTTATATTTTCTTGGCTTACGGCTCCTACAGGTAGTAGTTCTTATTGTTAGCTTAATGTTTTTTGAACAACCTATAACCAATATATTTTGTGAGTGCAGAGGATTTTATTTACCTTTGAGCATTCTGGTCATGTTTTTTGCTTTCTCTTTCATGTACTTATCCTCACGGAGTCATACTTTCTCTAATAATTTGAACCATTTCTTTTTCCTAATGGCACAATTTTCTTTTGGGACTTGAGCTGCAGCCCAACTGATACAGGTGTGGCAGCTACTCCTCTGATGTTCAGAGATGCTTCTTGAACCATCTTCCAAAAGT
This sequence comes from Graphiurus murinus, assembly GCA_004027655.1. Taxonomy (NCBI): domain Eukaryota; kingdom Metazoa; phylum Chordata; class Mammalia; order Rodentia; family Gliridae; genus Graphiurus; species Graphiurus murinus. The sequence continues at coordinate 245,139 of PVLC010000127.1, read as the reverse complement.
ACTGTACTTTTTATGATGAAGGAGCTCACATTGGTATTAAATCAGGAGATATTAACTCAGATACATGCTGTATGGCATAACAAGAAATGGTATTTTCTTTGTAAGACACCTGCTGCGTGATGTAACCAGAAATGGTATTTTCTTCTCTCTCCAATTCAAGGGGTATATCTGATGCTTTTGTGAATTCAAAAAAGATGTTTTTCTAAGAAAATTTAATGGCTGACCAAAAATAAATGGGTTGATTTCTACTGGTCCTTGGGGAAAAAAATAATATTCAACCCAAATATAGTATTGTGTTGTGAGAAGATTCTTTAACTATTGTTCAGTAAATAGATAATATATTTTATGAGTCAATCAAGCCATTATGCATAATAATAAAATTTAGTAACAAGCCGGGCATGGTGGCATACGCTTGTAATCCCAGCATTTGGGAGGCTGAGACTGGAGGATCTGGGTTCGCAGCCAGCCTCAGCTACCTAGTGAGGCACTCTGCAACTTAGTGAGACCCTGTTTCAAAATAAAGAATAAAAAATAGGACTGGGGATATAGCTCGGAGGTAGAATGGCTCTGAGTTCAATCCCCAGTACCACACACACAAAAAAAATTTAGTAACAACTTCTACAAGGCTCTTCATTTGCTCATGGGTTGATAAAACCAGGATACTATGTATAACACTTTTTATGAGCAGTTTTGATAAGCAATTTGATAATTGAAATGGAAGTAAGAGGAAGCATATATGTTTATTCTTTATTAGTGATAAATTGAATTGGTTATGCTTACAAGAAGTTTCTTGCATTTCAGTAAAAATAGAATATCTAAAAAATATACATCGTCAACAGGAAAATAGTCCCAAAGTAAATAAAAGACTTCCATCTATTCTCAGAAGCCTGAGCTTTTATTATACAGTCATATGGCCTCTTTAATTAATTGATAAAGTAAAAATTTATAAAGTCACAGCTTGGTCATAACACATGGGCCCAACCATGGATAGTGCTTCTTCATAACTGACCATTGTGTAACAGAGAACATTCTGTATTTTAAAAGATGATTGCTTTGTTTTTATTAGCCAAGGATTGATTGTTCATTTGGAGGCAGTCAGCAGTTTAAATTTCCTTTCATATAAAATAAATGAAAGCATCTTATGCCTTGATGACTATCAATTAGTGTTGCATCCCAGGCTGCAAAGCTGTTAAGGCTGTCCCCATAATGATGTACAAGGATACAAACATTTAGGTGTTTTCATGGCAACAGCTCACAGGAGACTCGCTCAGGTGTGAAAACATACACACCATCCACACATGTGCTTCCTAATTTATGCGTCTCACCTTCTTTCCCTGCCTTCAAAACCCAGATGTTTCCTAGCTCCCTCTCCTGCTCTAACCATGTTCTGGACACTCAGGAGGCTTTCTGATGACCCCATAATCCTGTACTTATTCTTTCCTATGCTCTAATTGCTTGTCTTCTCCCATCTGCAATTTATGCAGGACTATTTCCTTGGTGAAAGTCTGTGACACCCCTGCTCCTTCCTCTGTTAAACCAGCCAGTTCTCCACTATTTCTATGGTTCACTGAGCTTACCTCTATCCTGGCCTGTACCCACTGACTCTTAATTATCTGCCTGCATATCTGCCCCTCCACACCCCAATCATGGAAGCACACTGAGGAGAAACCACAGCACAATACCTGACATACAGTTGATGTTCAGTGTTTGCTGAATGAATGGTAAAACAAACTGTGTTTCTTGGTACAAACTTACCCCAAGCTGAATTCCTCCTTTTAATAAAGAAAATTTTCCCTCTGTTATTGGTCTGGGCGGGGGTAGGTCAGACTAGAGGTAAAGGGTCCCTCTGTCATTGCTCCTTGGGCCTCCTATTTCCCTTTGCCTCCAGTCTGACCCACCCCCACCCAGACCAACTCAGCCTCCAAAGTAATAATTCCAAAATTTAGATCTGATCACTTCCCTCTACTCACACCCACAGGACAAAAGACAAGCCCATGAACTGAGACACTAAGTCCTCTCTCTTTAAATGCACACCTTACCTCCTCATCTGCTGTTTTCCTCCTTTCACTTCATGTTCCCCCAAATATCACAAGAGCCACACTAGCGCCTCCACATACCCAGAATCTTGTTCCTCGCCTGCACGTCTTCAACTACGTTGTTCTCAGCAGCTGAGGAGCCTTTTTCTCTCTTCTCACCTTCCAGCCACTAAACTCCTAGCCATTCTTTAAGACTCAGTTCCGAAGAAGTCTCTCCCAGGAAATATCCCATATTCTCCCAGGTCTGGAGAAGGTTCTTTTTTTATAGCACTGGTCAGGAGGGTGAGAAGACTAGACGTGGACCCAGGCAAGATTCTCTTGTCCTGTTCACCTCTGTATTCCTGGAGCCTGGCACAGAGCCTGCATCATGGTTACCAGGGAACAGCTGATTATCAAAATCGCCCTGAGCTTCCTAAAGACAGGACCAGCGCTGGCCTCCTTTCCTGCCTCTGTAGCATCTATTTTCCTTTGTGGGGATTCAACAAATGGTGGAAACTACCAAGTAAATTAGGCATGGGTGAGTGCCTAAAGAGTGAACTGTACCTTTCCGTAGCTAAAACTAGAATAATCTCGAATAATACTAACTGTTGTACCATGGTAACAATTTATTTCTAAAAAGAAAAAAAAAATTGCCTTCTTTTTTCTTTCATCACAGGAGTGTTCCCAATCACTTACTAAACTGGATGATAGAATAAAAAATACAGACAGAGTAATTTTTGAAATATCAACAAATTCACCTAACTAATGTGCCATGACAATAGGCAATTGGTAAGAGTAGCACTATTGTGTATAAGTAAGAAAATAGCATGAAACACCATAAAAGATGAATTTTTCAAGTTATTAAATGGAGGGCTAGACAGAAAAGGAAATGAGATGTGTAGGCTTGTAGTAACACAGTATTTGTCTACGTATAACTCGGGTAAAATCTGATTTAGAGTTGGTGTGTTTCCATAATGCTGACCTCTCTACTTCAAAATCAAATAAATGGATTGGGTTAAGTTGAAAGCTAGTTTCTTCCCTCAACTCTGGGCCTGACTGTTTTAGCAGTAAATTTAAAAATATAAAAGAAATACATCTCTTTGGAGAGTTTTCTAATGGCTTGCCACCAAATCATTGTGCGTCGGCTGGACTTGTTTATTTCCTTCCTCTCCATCTGCTGCCCCTGAATTCCCTCAGTGCAAATCTCAATTGTCCTGAATAACTTGGACCCAGACCCCACACACACATCCACTCTTCTCTCTTTCTCTTTCTCTTTCTCTTCCTCTCTCTCTCTCTCTCTCTCTCTCTCTCTCTCTCTCTCTCTCTCTCTCTGTCATGCTTCTAGAACACTTTATAGGGTGTCTACCTATGTTCACTGATAGTCCTCTCTGTTCACCTGCAATGATGTTCAGGCTTTGTAAAGCCATCTGAGTGGACCCTCACTTCTAACTCTGCATCCAGTGACCTCCAGGAGCTATAAACCATCTAAACGCCCAAGTGGCCTGATAGCCCCTAAAGTCCCACCACAGTGAGGCCATACAGGGGAAAGAGTGCCCACTCTTTAACTGATGTCACACCACCACCTGGCCCCCAAGCAGCACTGCTTATGCTTCCCTCAGGGCACAGGCTACATCCTTACCTGAGGAAAGCAGGCCCTTCCACTTTGGCCCATGCCACTGTCTACATGGGGCTCTGTACTAGTCCATAAAGCAGAACTGGGGGATGTAGGCTTCATAGCCCAGCTCCATCTCCACCACCACACCCCAATAATAAAAAATCAAAGCTCATTCTCATTCACTGCCACCACCCAACTGCTACAATGACCAACTCAAGACCTGCCTTCCCACTGCCCTCCACTAAGGTTTCTCTTTCTCTCTCTCTGTCTCTCTCTGCCTTTCTCTTTCTCTCTCCTCTCTCTCTATCTCTCTACTGGAGATTTAACCCAGGGGCATTCTAACACTGAGCTATACCCCCAGCCCTATTTTATTTTTGAAGCAGGGTCTCACTAAGTCACAAAGGGCCTCACTAAGTTGCCAAGGCTGGCCCGAACAGTCCTCCTGTCTCAGCCTCCCAAGTACTGGGATTACAAGTGTGCACCACCACACCCACCTCATTATAGACTATTTTGAAACAAACTCTGGGCATCATTTCAAATTTTTACTGCTGTTTTAGCATGAATCTCTACAATGCTATTTGGATAAAGTAGTCAAGGAAAGTGTGTCTAAGGAGATCATCTGGGATAACTAGATATGTGAATGAGAGGGTTCCAGAAGTTTCCAATGTGTGTCTACTGGCATTTCCTTGACTCTTTGAAAGAAGACTTGAGGGCAAGAAGTGGTATTGATTTATTTAAAAGAGTCCCAAGGATGCAAAAGACACTTTTTCCACACATATGGATACAGGGAAAGTCAAGTCTTAATGTGCATAAATAAACTCAAAATGCCGCCGTTGTCCTCCTCTTTGCAGGCAGTCACTGTGCGTCACCTTGAACCTTAAATGGAGAGTAAATTATGATAAATGCATTTCTAAATATCCTCATTTAAAAACAAATGGCACCGCAGTTCCAGAGTTCCAAATTGAAAAATTAGTACAAAAAGAGCTGCTCCAAAATCTATACTTCATAAAATCCACATAGCTCATGAGGAAAATGATAGAACCATAGATCGTGGCCAGTTATGCTCCAAAGAAAGGTCATGAGTCTCTGCATTCATAAGGCCCTCTTGGAATAAAGTATTAAGCATAGGAATATGATATCATAGCTAAATTGTCTCATCATGCTGCCATATTTTTGTAAATGAGATTTGTAACAATAGAATAATATAATCAACACATTTTCATGAAAAATATTATGACTACTAATGTTCAGATTTCAGAAAGCTTGATTCCTTGCAAGGCTGCAGGATACGAGTCTTTTTTTTTTTTTTTTTTTTTTTTTTGAGGTACTGGGGATTGAACTCAGGGGCATTCTACCTCCGAGCTATACCCCCAGCCCTATTTTTTATTCTTTATTTTGAAACCGAGTCTCACTAAGTTGCGGAGTGCCTCACTAGGTAGCTGAGGCTGACCACGAACCGGGATCCTCCGGTCTCAGCCTCCCGAATGCTGGGATTACAAGCGTGCGCCACCACACCCGGCTTGGATACGAGTCTTTCAATGAAAGAGAATAAGGGAAAAGACTTCTAGAAAGCACTCCTCCATCATGTAGTGGCGTTATCTCTGGTGACATTTATATGTTGTCATACATGTGATGTCATTAAAGAGTGCTCCTTGGGGAGACTATTAAAAGTTGTTTTTTGTCTCATCACCATGGAGTGTCCACAGACAGTAAAGAGATACAGAGAGCATATGGATTTGGAAATATAGATTATTCTCGTTATGAGATGAGTACATGATATCCACATTGATATGTAAGCAAAGAAATAAATCACTGCAAATCCTAAGGGAATTTTTTTAAAAATCTTTTTCTTGAATGCCTTCACTGTCAAATCAGCACTGTGGGATAGAATATTTCACAATACTTTTACATGAAGCAGAAATTAAATTCCAAAATGAATGTCTTTATGTGAACTTATCAAATATTGCAAACTAAGTCTGAGGATAATATACTACAAAGAAGATAATGTCTCACTGGTCTATCACCCACTATCCCTGGCCTCAGAATAAGAACACTGCTTTCTCTAAAAATGAGCAAGTCCTCTCAAAAAGGAAAGACCCAAGACAAGCAGGTGAAGCTGTATTATAAATGCTGTTTGGGGACACCCTCCAGTCTAAACTGCTTTTAAACAGCCTATTTGTCTTTTAAATCATGAATCTCACCTCATCTACTCACTGTATTCGGTGGCTAATAGCTTCCTTCGATCCAATCTCTTTTAAAAAGTAACATAAAACTGCTATAAAAATAGGAAATAACTATTCTTGATCACACTATTTCCAGGGTAAGAAGATATTTATGGAGGCAAGTTCCAATTCTGATAAATTTATTAGTTAAAAATCCTCATGCATAGTATGAACTGTGAGAATATTAGCTTATATTTGTTAAAGAACATGATAAACATTGTTTTAAAATTTTGCCCGTTATCTCATTTAATTATTTCATTTAATTCTCACAATAAACTCATGGATAGTATTGTTTTTATACCCATTTTACCCATGAGAAAATTAGGCATAGCTTACTTACAGTCACATACCAATGCAGTGTTAGTCCGAACTGCATTAATCATGGGCAGGAACAAGGTGACGTTTGGAGCTGTACCTCATTGTTACGAAACTACTTTTAAAAAGTATTTTATTTTATTCTGTAAAATTCTAGGGGAGAGAGAAATGTCAAGAAATCAGTGTTTCTTTTTTTTTTTTTTTTTTTTTTGTGGTACTGGGGATTGAACTCAGAGGCATTCTACCTTCGAGCTATACCCCCAGCCCTATTTTTTATTCTTTATTTTGAAACCGAGTCTCACTAAGTTTTGGAGTGCCTCACTAGGTAGCTGAGGCTGGCCGCGAACCCAGATCCTCCGGTCTCAGCCTCCCGAATGCTGGGATTACAAGCGTGCGCCACCACGCCCGGCTAAGAAATCAGTGTTTCTATGGGTAGGTTTCTGGGCTAGCTGTGGATCCAGAATTATTTCTTGATGTACTCAGGGCCAGAATCCATTTTGACTGTAACATAAAAACCTCATCTTCTACAAATCCTTACTTTCAGGGCTTCCACATTTATAAACAAGCGCGCACCAGAATTCAGCATATCTTTGGAGATGATCAGTTGAAGACATGACCACATTGTACAGTCAGACTTCATTTGGGCCGTCCTTTGCTGGTTACATACATTGACAGTGAAAGATATGAAGGCAAAAACTTGGCCACAGCCTCAAAATATCCAGCTGGCCCGGGAACTTGAACATGCTCATTATATGCATTTATTGTGCGTGGGCTTGCTGCTGTCCAAATCTGCCTGAGTCTCCAATTGAGAATAAATATTGATGGGAACATTGCTAACATGACATGACCAAAGACAATACAGAGTGGCCTGACCCAAGGCAATGAGGAAAAAAATTTGTGGTTTCCTGGCCCTCCCGCCCCTCCCTGCCACTTTTCTTAATGAAGCTGCATCCATCAACACCACCCATGGTCCACCCAAAAGGCTGTCCGATGCTACAGCCTGACTTGTATCCACTGAGCACACCTCCCCAGGCAGTCAGGGACCAGCGAGGCATCTCCCCAGAGCCCAGACAGACAGCTTTCACAAAGGCCCACTCAGAAGTCAGGCAGGAAGTAAGAGAGCCATCTGAGTTGGCATTTGCTCCATTAAGAGGGAAAGGTAGCAAAAAGAACAAATTAGATATCAACGTAGAGACAGAATATAAAGGAAATAAACAGTTAGAAATAAAATCATTATATTTGTGATTGCTGAAGCAACTTCCAAGTGGTTGAAATGTACCCATTTCTAGCCTGCAAATAAATACAAAGGCTTGGGACCTCCCACTTAGCCACCCCCCCCACTTTGGTACTGGGGATTGAACCCAGGGACATCCTACCTCCAAACTACACCCCCAGCCTTTTTCTTTTTCATTTTGAAATAGAATTTCACTAAGTTGCTAAGGGAATTGCTAAATTTCTGAGGCTGGCCTTGAACTTTCAATCCTCCAAGTCTCAGCCTACCAAGTACTAGGATTGCCAGCATGCACAACCACACCCAGCCCAGAAGCCCATTTTTAAATAGATACTTTGCTTTGTTTTTAGAATGATTATTTAACCTTACTGCAATATCCATATTTGCGGCAAATACATGGAGCAATAGCTGAACAACACATTGGTGTTTGAATCATAGAGAATGCTCAATCTCCACTATTGTGTTATATCCAGAGAATGATTCTATAATTTTCTACATGCATTTTTGAGTGGCCAATATATTAAGGAAATGTCTGACAATTACTAAAACTATTTTCTCTTCATTAAATAGGAATGATTGTTTGTCTTCTTCAGAGAGGATTCTTTATGCACAGGTTTAAATTTTCCACCCAAAATTCACGGACAGGATTGCCTATCCAAAATCACACCGTGCTGCACATAATTTAATCTTTCTGTGAAGATTAAGAAGCTTATTTTGAGATCTCCCTGAAACTCAGGAATCTTATTATGATTTTAACTTGCATTGCATAAAAAATATAAACATAGCAGTTGACAGATGACCTGAGAATGGTGTACAGGTACACAGTATCTATGCTGGCAGTCTTCTCACTTAAGAGTTGAAAGAACACAACATGAACTCTTCTCCATTTAGGTAGTTGAGCTAAAAATAGGGAGAGTTTTCTCTAGACATATTCCATTACTCATCTCATATACACAAACACAGTCAGGAAACCAAAATGAAGGGAAACCTGAATTTTAAACCCCATGGTGGTAATCTGGGATAAGACAGGGTTTCTCTTTAGGTCAAAGTATGGGAATTTTTTTCCTCCATAAAAAAAATTATTGTTTTTTAGGGGCAAGAGGAAAAAGACGTAAAGTAATGGAGTTAAAATGGATTTTCATTTCTAAAACATTATGCTGGGTCAATGGAATTACTGTAGAACTAGTTATGTGAGATTTGGTTATAATTAAATAAAGAAACCAGTAATATAAGGATATCACATTAATGAAAAATAATTATCAAATTCCTACCCTTTTTCATTTCCTCTAATAATTAGTATTTCCTTCCCCATCAGATGATATAAACTCTAGACAAATTTCCAAAGGAATTAAGTCATAAAATATGTTTTGAGGAAAGAAAACAGAGACGAAGGGAAGGAAAGAGACGAGAGAGAGAGAGAGAGAATAAAGTAAAGAAGAAAAGTAAAAAAAGAATCACTTTTAGAAGAACAACCAGGACTTGAATTAAATATGGCATTAATTTTTTTCCACCAAGTCTTGGTCTTGGCAGGTTTCTGCTAAAATGCAGGAATTTCATGGATGTGGGAACTGGAGATGGAAAGTGCATTATTATACACAACAATTGTTGTACTTGAGAGAAACTATATGGGGAAAAAATAACACCCTAGAATAAATACAAATGAAATTCATGTATCAAAACCAATACTGTGAAAATAGTTTAAATGTTTCTTGAATTTATATCTAGTCATTAACCTAAATGCAGATTTTAGTTCAAGCCACATTTCTGCCTCATGGTCAGAAGGCCTGAAAACCTGTGGCGTGGAAAATTGGCAGGATAAAGAATATTGAATTGGTCTCCATGGAAAAACAGATTTTGGCAGCCATAACCTACTCCCCAAGCTGGTCTCCCTCCCCTCTTTCTTTCTTCCTCCCTGTTTTACTCTTATCCCAGGAAAGAGGCCAAAGGAGAGCTATATATTAGCTAAAACAGCAAGGAGATATCAAACTGACCATTCACCAAAAGACCTTTTTCATTGATCTTGGATTCCATGGTGAGAGTGAGCCTCCCAAAATGTCCCAGCCAAAAACTCATCCTCTGAGAGCACAGATTTCCTGTTTTGTTTTGTTTTTGTTTTTGTTTTTGTTTTTATATACTAGGGTTTTTTATATACTAGGGCATTCTACCTCTGAGCTACACCATCAGTCCTTTTTTACTTTTTATTTTGAGACAGGGTCTCACTAAGTTACAGTGTACTGGCCTTGAATCTGGCCTCAAATCTGTGATTCTCCTGTCTCAGCCTCCCAAGTACTAGAATCACAGGCATGTGCTACCATACTTGGCACAGATTTCTGTTTCTACTTACTTTGGTTTCCTTTTTCTCCTGAAGAAGGAAGTAGGCTAGGACACCTGCCTTCTCACCCAATGGCTCTAAAAAAATAATTAATTAATTAATTTTTTAAAAAATACAAGTGTAAATGGCAATTCATTCACAAAAACCATTGCTTCCCCATTCCATCTTCTTTTACTCTTGTGATTGTCTTAGGGAAAGCAGACATTTATTCAGTTTTGTTTAATCTAGAGGGCAAAATCGAGGCACTCCTGTGCAATCATTTATCCACCTGGGAAGATCCTAACAGCTCACCTCACGCCTGGAGTTCAGGCTCATTCCCTCCTACACTAGCTCTCAGCCCACGCTCCACTAAGCAGCCCAGTGTTGATGGAGAAGGTTTTCCTTCCAGCCTCCTTTCCATCCTCCCCAAGCCAAGGGCTTCAGAGGGACTCTTCACCAGGCCCCTCCAGTGGGTTCCAGGTCCTTTGCATGAGCGAATTGGGATAAGAACTGCCTCCCCCAGATGAATGTTGTGTCCACGTGTGGTGCCTGTGCCTCTCGGTGGTTTTCACCCTGATCTTTTCTTTCTTTGCAGCTGGTTAATAATCCTCTAGCAAGTCAGGCCGCCGCGGCTGCAGCAGCCATGGGCTCCATAGCAAGCTCACAGGCCTTTGGCAATGCCCTCTCCAGTCTTCAGGGGGTCACGGGTCAACTAGTTACTAATGCACAAGGACAGGTGAGTGGGAGATGGGAACAAGAGTGAATTTTTTATGGCAGATTGAACTTGGAAAGGAAATGAATTGCTTTTGCATGACAGTGATATGTAACCGCTTCTATTTGAGGCAAATAAATAATGTTTACTAGCAATGTCAAGAATAGGAGAAGGGTTGGGAAGTGTTTCTATATTTTAGAAGCAAGACTCTTCTTTCCTTCCCCTGAAATGTCAAAGTTTTATTTGTTTTTATTTTTATGCAGTGACTCATGTTATGACCTGAAGTTGAAGAAATTACCTGTCCTTACAGGGGTGAAGGGGTGGCATTCTTTGAAACAAACAAAACTTAAATTTGGAAATCAAATTTCAGTTTTATTTTTTCACTTTTACTTAAAAAAAACTTGAATATGATGAGGAAAGTTATAAGTTTCCTTCCTTAATTGCTATAAGATTTCTAAACTAGCTTCAATAAAACCAACTTCTGCATGTATGGGAAGGTGATGAGGATGTCCTATAAAAGCAGTGAAGAAAGAGTGAGCTAGATGCTGATTGCAAATCACCATAGATGGGGGCTTCCCGCCGATTCTCACACGGAAGCTAGGTGGTCTTTTGAATGTGTGTAGATTTTCTTTAGTCTGTCAGTGCCTGTAAATCATCCTCAAGGCAAAAGTGAGCATCCATTACTTTACATTACTAATGTGCCCACATCGTAGTCGCTAAGACAGCATACCAACAGAGCTTCAGGTAACCCAAAAAACCAAAAAGCTGCAGGAAAAGCAAACAAGAGTTGAAACTGATGATGTTGGGGTACCCTCCAACTGAAGGCCCGGCCCAGCAACCAGCCTCGGTGGGTGGAGCATTTGCTTCTCCTGCATAGCTGTTTATGCTCAGAAAACACTGAGAGAAGGAGCTTGCATCCTTAAAAAGCTTTTCCCTCCCAGAATTATTTATTTACTCTGCAGTTTGTTTACATACTCTCTGCTTGGCCTGCTCGGCAGAGAGCAAGAATTGCAATGTCTTAAATCCTGTTTTGTATTTTACATAAAGAGTAAACAAAGATGCATTATAAGCTAAACCATCTCCATCTACGTCCCAGGGAAAGAAAAGGCTGACCTTGTTATATTTCCTGGGCGGGTGCAGGATTGTCCCGTCAGAACCCGGAGGGCTGAACGATGGAGCTTGTCAAAGAGAGGCCCCATGTAATGAATCATCTTATCTCAGGTGCACACCACACATATTAAAGGAGGGTTGTATGAACAGTGTGCCCTCTACAGTAACCTTTCAATGTCTGCTTTAACCCTTGTTCCAATCCCTTTTCATCAAAGGATCATTTTATGCAGCCAGCTCCAAATGGAGGCTCAAAAGCCTATTAAGATTCCTGGAGGGATGAGGTACTGGGGTGGAGGAAAAGTTGGTTTTAATATCTATAAGTCATACTCATATCAGGTCGGTCTTGGAAGCCACTTCCTAGAGCTGTGCCCAGAAATAGAATACCTTGCTTCACTCCTGCCAGCTGGATGGCCCCTGAGATATAAATTTTAAGAGCTCAAAATAAGAACTATACCCACAGATGGGTATTTCCCTCTAGTTTTTCTGTTCCAACATTCAAGTAAAATGCACTACTGTGTCCTGCCACTTGAGTATTTGTAATGGAGAAAATGCTTAATTATTTAGAAGGAATTATTAGGATTTCATCTTTCTGATGGTTCAATGGCTGATCGTTTAGCTAGTTACAAATCCTCAGAGATTATACTTACTATCTTTGCTAGTCCCCTCTCCCAGGGATAGCTCCCCCAGCCCACAGGTACCCATAAAAAAGTGAACTTTGAAATCGAGGATTGATTGGGGTAGTGTATACATTGAGTAAGAAATTGTTTTACTTTAAAAGTTTTATTTTAGAAACTGTGTTATGATAGTTTATTTGATATGGCACTCAAACCTTAAAGTGGAAAAGAATTACATTTTACAGAGACATTAATCATGCCCACTCTTGAAGTCTTGTCTGAGTTCTAATACGTGTGCCCAGGGGTATCACATCCTCCCCTAGCACAGAAAGAGTCCAAGAGTTAAAATACATTTCCCAATAATTTGACCACATTCATGAAGCACCATGTTTTTTGTTTTAATCTTTGGAATATAAACACAATCCTTTTCCCAGAAAAAGGTGCATGCCCTGCATCTGTTGACACAGAGATACTTCTCTGAGCCTCATGAAGTGGAGGTAAATACCTGGTAGTCATATTACACCAAAAAGAGACAGACAAAAATGATTTGGAGTGTGTGTGTGTGTGTGTGTGTGTGAGTTTGTGTTTCCTTTGGTTCATGTTAGTGTTACCCAAAAGGTAAGAATACTTTGGAACCAGGTTAATACAATTAGCCTTGTTCAAAATACCATGTAAACTAGGATTACCCACACAGCCTATTTTTCAATTTCTTAAAAGTCTCCATAGAGTTTTTTCTCAGAAAAGGTACAAAGAGAAAACTCATTATGTTTAGAGATTCTTTCACTAGAGTTCTTGACATCAACTTTAACATTAAAGTCTAAACCTAAGTTTGAAAAGCACACTTTGCTGATCGTTACCCTGAAGGGTGAGGTTGGAACTGTTGAGAGGCCCCCAACCGGGGACATTCAGTTTTATAATGCCCTGATCCTCACTCCCTATCTGCTAAGATTATTTTGGCTACCTGGAAATAAAAGGCAAGATTACCCAGTAGGTAAGATCCTTGACTTTGAATTCAGACCTACCTGGGCTTATGTTAGGCTCCACCTCTTCTTGGTTTTAGGACCTTGGGCAGTGGCTAACCTACCCAAGCCACAGCCCCATCCTTAACATTCAGATGGAACCCAGGTGAGGCAGTGGTAAGGCCCACAGTGCAGGCAGCCTGTGCTGGGCTAGCACTCACTGCACAAGAACAGGCCTGCCTCCTCTGCTGGGCAGGTGCCCACCCCACCTGGGGCAACAAGTCAGAATCTTCCTCCAGGCTCTTGGTCTTCATCTCTCAAGAGGAAGAAAACCCATTACCTGGGACTGGCAGTTTTTATTCCCTGTCTTGGAATCTTTTTTTTTTTTTCCGGTACTGGGGATTGAACTCAGGGGCATTCTTCCTCTGAGCTATAACCTCCAGCCCTACTTTTTAATTCTGTATTTTGAAACAGGGTCTCACTAAGCTTCGGAGTGTCTCACTAGATAGCCGAGGCTGGCCGTGAACCCGGATCCTCCTGTCTCAGCCTCCCAAGTACTGGGATTACAAGCGTGCGCCACCACGCCTAGCTCCTGTCTTGGAATCTGACTCTTTCCGTCAACCAGCTCCTTGGAAATTTAAAGAAATGGAGAATCTTGATATATTGAAAGGTTTTTTTTTCTGCTGCTGCTTTTGTTTGTCCCCCAACCAGTAATTATGAGCAAATATGAAAAGAAAAAATTAGTTGTTTTATAACTTTCTAACTCTATTCATTCGTGTGTCATTAATCCCCAAAACAGTTATTCATTTTAACAGAAATGCTCCATTCTAAAGTCACAAACCATATGTCTCACCCAGGGATATTAAGTTGTTTTAAAGCTATATCATACACAACTTCACTCTGAGGTGGGAAGGTAGCAAATGTCCTCCTGGTTATTGGTGGTCATAAAATCAGTATCGGGTAGGGGACTGCTATGAACATTCCCATTCTATCTGCTTATGAGATCAGGAACTCATGCAAGTATGGCAGGTAGGCAATACATGGAATAAGTGCTAGCAATGGACTTTGAATCCCAGGTTGACCCATAACGAGTTCTAGGACCTTGAGCAAATTCCTCGAGCCCTCGGAGTCTCAGTTTTCCTGAGTATGAAAAAGGATAATAAGATCTAAGCTCCAAGGTTGTGAAGATTAGATGAGATAATGTTGAGGGGTGGCTACATGATGCCTGAGAACACAGGCAAAGATTTAATAAATGTCATAATTACATAATTATCATCATCATATCATTATCATTTGGAGTTTGGTCTAGAATTTTCTGGAAAACTATATTTGGTTTGACTATGCAGCAAAAGGCAGTACAGTGTATAGGAAGAGAAAAAGGTTTCTAGAGCCAGACTGCCATTCACTAGCGATGAGAGCTTGGGCAATTTCCTTATCCTCTCTGTGCCTCGGTTTCTTCATCTCTAAATTGGGGATAATAATGATACCAACTCCTAAGATTCAGGTGTTTAGAATGGGGTCAGATGCAGTCATCTCTCAATGCTATCACTCAATAATGCTATCAGTTAATATGTTTTCAGCTCATAACTTCACACAAACATATGTTAGAGCCCATTAGAAACATATGTTAGAATGAGGAGTTTGAAAGTATGAGAATATTAGTAGCAGGATGTTAAGTTATTGGGGGAAAAGCATCCTTATCCTAGATAGTTCAGTGGGGGGGGGGGTACATATGTGTGCAAGCTCCTAACATATTCAGTGAATGTGTTCAGGATCTGGCAAGTAGATTTACCATCGATTTGTTCAGCTATAGAATTGTCTTCCCTTGTGCCCCTGGCAATATCTGCTTATTGGCATTATTACAGAAAAGTAAAAGTAAATGAAATTTTATTTTATCCTGGGGTTAAAGAAAGCATTTTACATTTTAACTGAAGCTCAAAATGTTTCCTGATGAAATTAAGTCCATGACCACTGTGAAGTTTTTGTAAAGGGTAGCAAGTAAACTTAAAAACCCCCTCCCCTTGGTCTTTAAAGAGCCAGTCACATAAAAACAAAAAGCAACTAAACAGCATTACTTCTTTTAGTGTATAAAAGGAAGAAGAAAATTAAAGAACCTTACCCACACAGGTTATTCAACAACAGATAAACATTTCTTTCTTTTTTCCTTTCTTTCCTTATTTATTTATTTATTATTGGAACTGGAAATTGAACCCAAAGGATTCTGCCTCTGAGCTATATCCCCAGTCCTTTTTGTTTTGAAACAGGGTCTCACCAAATTACTCTTCTCTGTCCTCCAACCTGTCTGTGATCCTCCTGTCCCAGCCTCCAAAATCCTGAGATTACAGGCATGCACCCTCACGCCTAGCTGTAGACAGACTGATGACACAATGATGGCTGAGCAGAGCAAGTTTGGGACACAGAAGGATTTTCTGTAGCACCATAGGATAGAAACTGCCTCTTGAAATGTTCACAAGGTCGTGGTTAAAGAAAAGCAATCCATAGCCTCTGTGTTGTGGCTTAGTGGATGGACTCATGATTGTACAAAGCCATTCTCTGTGACCCTCCTGTACTGCACAGCTCTAGCCTGGAGGAGAGTGGATGGAGAAGCAGGAGCCTCACTAGCACTGGTACATATACCAAGTGACCAATGCCATTGCTGTGTGTGGTGGTGGTGGTGGTGATGGGGGTGGTGTGTGTGTGTGTGTGTGTGTGTGTGTGTGTGTGTGTGTGTGTTGCTGGGGATTCTATTTCCAAGCTACACTCCCAGACCAATTTTATTTTTTATTTTGAAACAGGGTCTTGTTAAATTGCTGAGAGCCTTACTAAGTTGTTGAGGCTGGCTTTGAACCTGCAATCCTCCTGTCTCAGCCTCCCAAGTACTGGGAGGACAGGCATGCGCCATCACACCTGGCTCAATACCATCACTTTTGAACGTGGTTAAAGATGCACATCCTAGAGTGGAAGAAACAATGCTTACACTGGAAGGAACACGATGCTTACATGCCAATGTCCCCCTGAATTATAATAGTGAACCAAATAACAGCTCCAGAGGGCACTAGAGTAGCTAAAAGAAGGGATTTTAATTGGAACACAAACTGTCATTTATTAGTTGTGTGGCTTTGAATAAGTTATGTAACTTTTCTGGGTCTCTGTTTTCTCATCAGTAAAAGGGAAATTATAACACATAACACTTCTCACATGTATTGGTTGTGAAGTTAAGCATAATAGGAAAAGTGCTGAGCACAGTTCCTGATATGTCTTAGGCATTTAATAAATTGTATCTATTCTTTTTTAAATGAAAAGCCAGCAATTGACCCTGCTATGAGCTGCTAAAGTAATTTAGCACGTAATTTAAATAGAAAGATGAAAATCTTTTAGAGCAAGTCACTACAAGATCAACACAGATAAAGTTATAATAAATGCTAATCTCAGCCAAAGGATTAAGAGATAATGAATTTACTCAATAAACGTCTCTTGAGCCCCTCAGTAGGTTTTATTAGGTCTGTTTAAAGGACTAGCAAAGCCACAGCTGCACACATTTGTAAAACTGTTTTCGATCCCTGTGGAAAAGAAATTAATAGTGTGTAATTCTGACCATATCACCAAAGTAAATGAGGTACATTAGACATATCCAGCCAAAGCCAATTGACAAGTTAAGGAGTCTAGCATATATTCCTTTCTTTCATTTTTAATAATGAAATTAATATAAAAATAACTTTGTACAAAAAGATATTCCTGTTTACATTTTCCATATTAGCTTCAGTTATCTTGCTCATTTTTAAAAGAAACAAAACATGGGGTGGGGAGGTAGTTCTGTGTTCTGAAGTAAAGCACTTGCCTAGCATGCATGAGGCCCTGGGGTCAATCCCCAGCACCATATAAACATTTTTTTTTTTAAAGAGAAACAAAGCCGGGCATAGTGACACATGCCTGTAGTCCCAGAGATGGCAGGAACACAAGTTCAAGGACAGCCTCAGCAACTTAGCAAGACCCTGTTTTGAAATAAAAAATAAAAAGGACTAGGGGTGTAACTCAGTGGTAAAATGCCCCTGAGTTCAATCTCTAATACCAAAAAAAGAGAGAGAAACAAAACAGACAAAACTGATACTCTCTCCTCCCCTCCCAAGGTGGATTACTATGATAAAATAAGTGATTTCTTTCCATACAAATGGCATTTTTACTACAAAATACTCATTGAAAAATAAGATTGAAAATATTTACAGAATCATATAGTTTTAAAAAAATAAAAGAGCAATAGAATATACATAGACATTTTGCATAAATAAAAATCAAACATGCTTTGTTGAAAATTCAGAGTTGGTGTCTGTGTATTTTCTCACAATTATGAACAGAGCAATCTATTTGCATAATATGCTTCACTAATGATTTTAAGGCCATGTTTTCTAAACCAAAAATCCAAACAGTCTGACAAAAGATTTCATTTTCTTGGATGTAACTGGAAAACATTATGTAAAGTGAGATTAGTCAGTCACAAAAAGTAAAAAATTGTATGCTCTCCCTAATATGTGGAAGCTAGGGAGAAAATGGGACATAAGAGGGACTCCAAATGAAGAAGGGGAATCCTTAGGTGAGCAAAGAATTTGACTTAACAGAAGGTGATGGGGGAGAGGGGACACCCTAATGAGCATGATGTACTTTCATGAACACATCAAAGTCAATCACTAAACTGAGCTTGAGAAGGAGGGGGGGTAAGGGAGTGGGGCTGGAATTGGGGAAGGGTTAAATGAGAAATATGTGCATGTATGCCTTTACCAGTTTGTACCTAACAAGATGTATGATTACAATGTACCAATTAAAAAATATTTTTTAAAAAAAGATCTCATTTGCAAGTGCCATGGCAGGAAGTTTTGGGTTTTGTTGTTGTTGTTTAAGGTGTAAAAATGAAATCCCATTGACTGAACTATATTTCAAGTAGCATTTTTGGGAGAGAAGCTCATTTTTAAAATCTGCTCTGTCTGGAGACTGGGAAATATATGTTCATGGGGTTAGTAACATTATAAGATTTTTACCCTGGCTTCATCCCAGTGATAAAGATAAACAACAACAATAAACAACCTCAGTCTCTCTACTAACCTATCATATCTGCCCTGTGAGCCTAGTAAGAGCTTTATTTCCTCATTTCAGAAGCAATTGCTTTAATTCAAGGTTTCCCTAAGTGCGCGCCTTATGAGTCCCTCAAGATGCTCCACAAACAAGGGTTGCGAGTCAGAGGAGCCACGGAGCTGCCGCTCGCTTGGTTCCCACTACGGACTCTGGTCCTGTGCATCCTGTGACCCAAGCAGTTCATGTCTCGAGTGGAGACAGGCTCGCCGGCCTCCGGACGCAAGGGAACTTTCTTAACCCCACTTTCCCTAACCAAAACACTTTATAGAATTGACACCCTCAGAGTGCACCTTGGAAAATGGTGCTGGAAGTAATTCACACTCATTCCTTCGAATGCAAAATGATCACTTAATAAATCAGAAAAGAACTACCTTCGGGGAGGTTTACTTTGCTCCGTGGACTTTGCAGTCACTTCGGTGCTGCTGTTTTGTCGCCTGCTTATGGCGTTTGCAAAAATAAAGGTGTCTCAGACTGTTCCAAGCACTGCCGGGTACTCAATACACAAATCGCAAATCGAGAGCAGGTTGATATGCAGTGGTCCCCAGGTCTCCGCTGAAGTGGCACTCTCTTTAGAGTTTCTCCACAGGTCAGAGGTTGAATGCAGGGGGCCAACCTTTGGTCCTCACCATCCCATTGGAGCTGTAGCTCTCTTTGATAAGTGGCGCTTTTGAACCCGGTGGCTCCCTGGACGCTGGACTTGATGAGAGCTTGGCCATCGAGGTGGCTCTGCGACTACATGCAGAACTGATCTGGGATCAGAGCCTGCAGTGCAGGTGGGGTTGGGGCGCTGTCCATCATTACTGCAGCTTGTTTTTCAGTCCAGATCGTCCCATCCCAGTCAAACGCCACCGCTCTGTCCTCTTCTGGCGCCCCCTCTCATCCCTAGCCTCCATTTCTAAACAAAAGGGTCATCAGTCCAAAAACCAGGGCACCTTAACTATTAAAAGGCCCCTCTGAAGTCATTCTCCCCTCCTCCACCAGCAAAACTGAGTCGTGCCACCTGCCACGTGCAATAAAACGGGTGGACAGGATTGTACTGTAATATCTTCGTGTGGGAGAGGGGGTTCCCCATGAAGACAAGGCCAGAGAGGACTAAGGTCTCTCTCAGCCAGGGCAGGCTGTTGTGGAGTCCAATTTCTTTCTCTGATCACTGCAGTGTTTTGTTTTGCTTTCTTTTAACTCTTCATCCATAAGTATTTCATTTTACTGAGAATAGGGAAATGGCCTGGATCCGTTCTGTTGGGACAGCCAGTCTTGGTGCACTGTCCTGTAATCCCAGGACTCGGGAGGCTGAGACAAGAGAATTACAGGTTCAAGATCAGTCTCAGAAGCCTAGTGAGACTCTCAACAATCTAGTGAGACACTGTTTCAAAATAAAAAATAAAATAGGGCTGGGGATGTAACTCAAAGATATGCCTCTGGTTTCAATACCTAATACCAAGACATAAATAAAATAAAATAGATTGTTGGCATATCCTTTCTGTCTAAAGGATAGGAGAAGGGCCAATTAACTCTGAAACATCCTAATTGAGAGCTTTAATTCTAAACAGGGAGTAAATTACCACATGCCATTCACAGCTCCCTCAGAGCTGGTCAGAGCCACCCTGACTTCTTTTTGAATCTTTTTTTCACTAGCATATTTGTGTTCCAATTACTGCAACCTTTTGGCAAAATGCTATCACTAATCATGTGGCTCATTTCAGTGTGCAAAACTCTTTAATCATCTTAATTCTTGAAAGAATGCTAGTTTTTATCTGAATGTTCCTTCTTGCCAAGCAAATTCTAGACAAGAACAATGAAAATAATATCTCCCCTGCTCTGAGCCTTGGCCATGGGGCTGATATCAGTAATCTCCTGGAGCAATTCATAGTAGGTTTGATTATCCCAACTGTACTGAGGAGCAAACTCTCAAGGTACCCAGGGTTAAGTGACTCCCTGGAATAAATCTTTTATAAGTGGCAGAACTGAGATTTTAGCCTAGTGTCTACACACATTCTTTTGTACCACCCAGATTTTCTCTGGTTCAAAGACCTGGTCCATTTCCTGGATGCTTAATAGACTTGTCAAAAACTCCAGAACTTTCATTTCTCCATCTGCAAATGGGAATCCAGGGGCATTCTATGCCCCAGACTTTGCCCTCTTTATTTCAAAATAGGATCTCACTAAATTGCTGAGGCTGGCCTCGAACTCATGATTCTCGTGCCTCAGCCTCCCAAGCACTGGGATTATAGGCATGCACTACCGTGCCCAGTTTAGTCATGGTGGTGTTTATCAAGCTCACGGAATTCTCTTGAAGATGTATATGTAAACATACACTTGAAAACTATAGGGATAACTTTACCAAATAAATATAAGGTATTTCAATTTATATTCTCACCATTATTGTTTTTGCTGATCAAAGGAAGAGGAAAGGTACTTTCAGGGAAGTCTTTAAGGAGGCAGACTTAATCTATCTCAGATATGCATGTCATCTAGCCATGAGGAAAGAGACCAGGTGTGTGCTTCATTTGGATGCTTGTCAAAGCAAGCCTTTTAGAGCTGAATAGGAAACTCTTCCCATTGAATCTTTGTTGGGTTTTATAGTATACCACACAGCAAAATGATGTTCAAATTAATTAGGCTCCAAATGTGGTAAGGCCTCATATATTTCTAGATATTTCCCTTTGAGAACTGCTCCTCTACTCTATTTTGAATCTAATAAACCACTTAAATTACATTCAAAGTTACACCATCCATTTTAGGGGCAGAGAGAAAAATATTACTAAAATACTGTATACATTAGATAAATATATCACTTTTTAAAGATACCCTAATTTCAAAAATTATTAAAATATAAAAATGTTATATAAAATGTTAAATGAAAAAATGTTACACCTAAAAACTCTGAGGTGTTTTAATTGAGAAGAGCGTTATAATTGAGGAAATATGTTATTTATTTTGATAAACTGTCTTAACCAAATCAAGTATTAGAAAAACTATACACAGGACTACTGATGATGGCTAACTTTTTAATATTTAGTATATAGTAAAATGTCAGGAAAACAAATGAAAGCATTTATGTCTGTTTTTCCAACAAGAGAAGGAAAATTAAACTCAATTTGAATCTATGGGGTGAAGAAGTGAAGGAAATATCAAATTTTTACTTAATACTCTAAGAACAACATCAGCTCTTTCTGCAAACTACTTTTATAGTTAAGCAGAGCACTTTTAGAGAGGAGAAACCATTAAATTCACATGTAAGAGATACTCAACTTCTAAATAAACATTTAGAATCATTTATGACACCATATGCCCCAAAATGCACCCAACTTTCTTGCTGGCCTGTGAATTGTTGTTGTAATGTATATTCTTAAAGATGTCATCAACTCACAAGGCCAATGAGAAAGAAAGAAGAAATAATTAGAGACCAGGAGGAATGGAACAGTCACAACTCAGAACAATGAGAGGGACGCAGTTCAAGCTCAAAGGTACAGAAGTAGGCCTTTAGTGACGCAGCTGAATGCAATACTCTAGCTATAGCAGATCGCTCCCCATTGCCATTTGTCTCATCACCCAACCTTTTCCACATTGAGTAAATAACAATATAAGTAGACCCTGAGAAGATATCATAAAGCAAAAAGTTTACAATACGACAGCAAAGTCAAGATATGATACAGATGTGATACTTACAAGTATCAACTTGGAAGTAGATGGCATTAATCAAGCAATGCACAGACAATACAAGCAGAACAAAAAAGTGTGGAACACTCGCTGGATGAGATACTTAGCAACAGCTATTGACAATAATACAGTCTCATTGGCGTAACAGAGGTAGATGGGGAATGCCTACATACTCACATAGAAAGCAGCCTTGGATAAAAGACATGGGATTTCAAATCACAGAGGCAGGTATCCTGACTCCATCCCAACATATGCCTGCAACACCAGGTATGGCATCTAATCTCTCTCAGCTACGATTTTCTCTCCTATGAACAGACCACAATGACTTCCTTTCAAAGTTGTTAGGAGGATTTGTATTAACAACAATAATAAAATTACTAAATTGCTGCCATTTTTTGAGCACTATGTGCCAGGTAGTGCTTAGCACTTGACGTGTATCCCTTCATCTTTACCACCACTACACAGCAGTGTATCTCCAGTGTACAGATGACCGAGACTTCCAAGATCACCCAGCTGGGAATGCAGGACTCAAGCTCAATTTTGTCTGATAGCAGAGATTACTCTTCACTGCTCTATTCCAATAATTACTTAAACCTATTTGTTTTGTTCATTGATATACCCCAAGTGGAAGAATAGTACCTGATATGTTGTAATCATAAATGTCTTAATAAAAATCTGTAGCCCAAATGAATAGAGCATTTCATATATGCTAATCAATAAACATTTTGCATAAATTAAGCATTTCATTTCATTCTCACAGTGATCTTGTTAGTACTATCTCAATTTATAGCTGATGAATGAACTGGAGACCTAGAAAAGTTAGCCAGATTTCCAGAGCCACTGGTAAATGATAGAGCCTTGTATCTAAACCCAGATCTGACTACTTCAAAGCATACATTGCCTCTGAGCAAACTGCTTAATACAGTGCCTGCTGTATTAGTAGACATTCCATAAATATGGTGTGCGTGTATGTATGTGTGTGTGTGTGTGTCCTCGTAGGGTAGTTGATCTAAAGTAAAGCCCATTTAATATATTCTACTTTTAAGTGTAAGAGCTTTTAAGTGGGATATCCAGCACTACTGTATCTGATGAAAATGGTGGTTGTCTGTTTACTTAACTTTCTTCAATTTCTTATAACATTTTATGGTTGGTATAAGGACTAATCATAAAGGACATTAAGTGCTGAGCACTCCTGTAGTGAATATGAAGCATGCCCTGCCCCTTCTCCTTGATCCCTTGACCACATCTATCTTGAAACCATGGTTCCTCCTGCATGCAGAAAGGACCAGACTGACAATTTTGAATCTGTCACCCACACCACTAGTAAGCAGGTAAGCTGCACAACCTTGTTCTCTCCACATTATCAACAGCAGCCAGCTAGGTGGTGTGTAGCTGCTCCTTCACGTGACTCGTGGCTGTTGGACACAATAGCATCCACTTTTCTTTGTAACAAAATGTATTTTATTTAATCAAAGGCAAGATCATGTGTATATATTACCTGCTAAGTTCATTTAAGTACTGTTGGTTCCTTCTGGTGCCCTACAAGAAAGACTAAATCTACAAGTGATGTTAGCAAGCCATCCCTAATAGTCAAAAGGAAAGAATCAGTGATATGCTCAGGCAAGAACACAAAGATCTGTTTTAAGTTCACATGGAATTTGAGGATTTTATTGCAAGTTAAAAATGGAAGATTTTTTTTAATATGAGCACCTTCTCAGTATAATTGGGTTATAAAAGAACTATTAAATATAAAAGCATTTTAATATAAAAGCATCCTTGAGAAAAAGGATGTTTGTTTAAAAGGTGATACACAAATTACTTAAATAAATTCAAAAAGGATCTTGAGAATTCATTTTGACTTTTAATACCATGAAAATCATATATTTAAAAATACTTGAAAAGTACCATGGAGAGAAGATAGCAGAAACAGTTGTATTATTCATAGTTTTGCATATCTGGACTTATTCCTGAAATTAAGAACCTAAATGAATCAGAAAGTACAAAGAACTTATCCTTCTCAGAATCCAACACTGATTCTACAAACATTGCTAGGCATGCTCCAAATTTCATAAGGAAGTTAAGTATATTATTTTTAACTGAGTTATGGATTAAGTTAATTGCAACTAAATACAATGTTTATGTTAAATATCACTATATAAGCTTCTCCATTAGTTAAAATAGAAATGTCTAGTTCGCTTATGATGTCATCTGGTGAGACTGGCAAGAAGCATGTTTCTGATAAAGCTGTAGTTCAAAAATAACTTTTAAGCCAGGCATGGTGGCACACACTTGTAATCCCAGTACTTGGGAGGCTGAGACAGGAAGATCCGGGTTCATGGCCAGCCTCAGCTACTTAGTGAGGCCCTCCTCAACTTAGTGAGACCCTGTTTCAAAATAAAGAATAAAAAAATAGGGCTGGGGGTATAGCTTGGATGTAGAATGTTCCTGGGTTCAATCCCCAGTACCGAAAAAAAAAAAAAAAAACTTTTAAAATTAAAAATTCCAAAATTCATGCTATTGGCATAAATTATAAGTATTTTAAAGCTTAGAACAGGACAGTCAGAAAAATCATTATGTTGGTGATTTATTAGCAAATGATAAATCACATTCCTCCGGGACCACATTTGAAGTACTAGAGTAGTTAAGTATGTATTACTATTTTTTTTTTTAGGGACATTTAAAATAAGAGCCAGAAAGCTACAAGAAACCACAGTTGGAAGAGTATATCTGTCCCTCTTTACTTCCATCTATCAAAAACTTCCTGATCATTAGGGATAAAGATGCAGATTGGTCAGCTATGAAAATGGGGATGCAATTTTATGAGAAAAACTCATCAGCATAATTCTAATGAGTTGTGGTCTTTGTTGTGAGAAATGAGAAATTCTGTGGTCTCACTCTAAAGAACATTAAGAAAACATTATGAACAGGAAATTGGAAAAGTAATATATGTTAGAGTGATGAGGACAACTTTTTCTGATTGAACAGATAGATAAATATTGCATGCAGGTATCAAAATACATTTAATTTTGCCACAACAATGGGTATTTTCTTCATCAAAAGCACATGAATCATCTTGGACTCATGGCACCAGGCAATGATAAACAGATGCATCTTTAATAGCACTAGGGGTGACTTTGTGCCCCACCCACCCCTTAGAGGCTTGTCTTGTTGTTTATCCTAATTTAAATTCAGTTTTACAGCCCAAATGCACTCGCTGAGTATAAACACAGAACTAAGAGATTCTAAATATGTATAGCATTTTCTTGAGCAATTGCCAAACATTTTCTTCACCAACTCCCATTGAATAAGAACTATTTCAATGAAGGGTGAATTTGGAATGTTGAAGATCACTGGTCCCTGATTAGTTTTGAGGTTTTGTTTTTTTGTTGTTGTTGTTGTAGTCTTTTTTTTTTTTCACTCATTGGGAAGAAATATAAAATAAACAGTTCGTAGGTCCAGGGCTTCATTTGGGAATGCCTACTAAAACTTCTGAGAACAAGCCTGTAGTTAAGGTGTTCTCTCAAGCAATAAATAGCTTTAATCTGATTTAGTCATTTAATCTGACATCAACAAGCAGAAGCAGAAACACTTTCCAAAATTCTAAGTATTCTTTGCTTGTATTAAAAGTTAGTCTTAGGCAAAGCCATGTACAGACTCACAAACTTGGTCTTTCTGCAAAATGATGCCTTCACCCCAGTTGTGATACTCTTTTTTTCTTTTTTTCCCCCTTGTACTAGGGATCAAACCTAGGGACATTCTACCTCTGAATTACAACCCCAGCCCTTTTTATTTTTAATTTTGAAACAAGTCTTGCTAATTTGCTTAGGGTCTCGCTAAGTTTCTGAGGCTGGACTCAACCCTGCAATCCTCCTGTCTCAGCCTCCCAAGTACTAGGATTACAGGTGTGTGCACCACACCAGACCTGTGATACTCTTTTGAAGGAAAAGGAAATGTTTTTGCAGTTCCACAATATTCCATAATCTTGGCTGCTGCAGAGAAAATGAACTCATAGTCATTGGAGAAAAGGAGGAAATGATGATGAGAAAATATGTCCCCAGTTCATCCTTAAGAATTTGCCTTTGAAAATGAAAATTAAAAAAAAAAGAATTTGACCTTGTTTTCTGATACATGGAACATTCTTAAGCTTTGTAGTGGGAAAATATAATAAAAATGTAAAACTCTGAAGAGAACTGAAAATTGAAGTATTAGATCATCTTTGCAAATATTTTCATTTTCTCTCACTGACTAAGTAACATTCAAATGAGTAAATAAAATGAGAAGGAAAAAAGATAAATAACGTGAGAAACTGAATTGAGACAATTACCACAGTGGCTTAAAGGAATTTGCTTTTATGAAAAATGACATTTGTCAATCTCAATCTCTCTCTCTCTTTCCTGTTTCCTTCCTTCCCGCCTTCCTTCCTTTCTTCCTTCCTTCCTTTATTCCTTCTTTCCTTCCTCTTTTGTGGTACTGGACATTGAACCTAGGGTCTCTCTACCTCTGAGCTACACCCAATCCTTTTTATTTTATTTTTCATTTTGAAAGAATCTCCCTAATCTTGAACTTGCGACCCTCTTGTCTCAGACTCCAGGGAGGTGAGATTCCAGGTGTGCACCACCACACCCAGCAATTCTATGAGTTTCTTCCTTGGGAAACAATGGCTCCATTCCACCATGTTCTCACAACAACCCCCCCCCATTTATACACATATTTTAATTTTCCTCTTTATAGAATCCAAATTGTAATGTTCAATTGGACATTTCAACTCATAGTTATGTATAACATTGACAAATGCCATGCTTTATAAAAGTGAATTCCTTTAAGCTGTGGTGGCCATAGTCTCAATTCATAGTTTCTCACATTATTGATTCTTTTTTTCTCTCACTTCATTTACTTATTTGAATGTTACTTAGTCAGTGGTGGAATCGAGATGTACAGAGATTATAACTGTGATCTGGTCACTGAAGAGGAACACTGTTCTGTATAACCTTAAGGTATTCTCTGCCATAAGACTGTCATTCTACTCTCCAGTAGGAAACCAGCAATATCAACTTCTGTCCTTGGAACACAGAGGTCCCAAGGATCATTACCTGACTTTTGTAGGCATTTTAGCCATCTTCTTTTTGTTTATCATCAAGGTGGTTTAAAAGCAAAATTTAGAATAATCAGATATTTCTCAGATTCAAAATATCAAGAATACTGTTTTGAATATTTTTTCTATAAAGTCTTACTTTATCTTTTCTTTTCTCTTTTATTTGTAGAGTTTTCAGACTTTTATTAGTGTAATGCAATTATACATCATAGTGAGATCAAAAGTGACATAAATGCATGCACACATCATTTGGTGTATTTTCTTCTGTATCCCACTCCACTTTCCCTTCCTCCTTCCTTATACTTGTTAGAGAGATTGGTAATTATACTTTCATATATGGGTAGAGCATTATTTGAACTGTTCTCTTCCTCAAGTGTTGTTTTTACCCTCCCAAAGAGTTTTCTTAAACTCCACTTGCCCAGAAACCTATTTCAATGAACACACTGTCCAGTGGCACATCTGAGCACATAAAAGCAGTCTTCAAAAAGAGGAACTTCTGGAGAGCACCTATGGTCATTGACAATTGCAGCAGTTTCCAAGAGGGAAAGGGGGCCTGTGGAACTGTTGACAAGAACAGGAGTTTTAGTTTTTTGTAAATGTCTGCCATCTTAGCTGTCCTGCCTATGGGGAAGACTAGGCTTCCTTCATTGGTGGGCTGCTGGTACTATGTGAGAGCAAGATTTATAGAACAATTCCATTAAGTCAAAAGAAAGGGTTTGCACAATTGAGATGTCTGGATAGTTTCCTGGTCTTCTACAGTGGAAATGAGTGAGATGTAGTATTGCCCAGTGCTAACCCATAGCAGACCCTCAGGAAAGATTGTATACTGAGACTGAATATGAGAGTGATCAATATGCACATGAATGAATGCATGCTAAGGGTTCAAAAAACCCTTAGCTTTGAACTCAATATTAAAGAAAGCAGAGGGGTTCTGCCAATGTCTATATTATAAAATCATAGAGGCATATTTCTAACATGTAAAATATTAACATGTGTACAAACATAGCCAAACACATAAGTTCAAAATCTTTAAGTATAAGCCGGGCGTGGTGGCGCACGTTTGTAATCCCAGCATTCCGGAGGCCGAGACCAGAGGATCTGGGTTCGCAGCCAGCCTCAGCTACCTAGTGAGGCACTCTGCAACTTAGTGAGACTCGGTTTCAAAATAAAGAATAAAAAATAGGGCTGGGGGTGTAGCTTGGAGGTAGAATGATGGTAGAACGCCCGCGAGTTTAATCCCCATTACCGAAAAAAAAAATCTTTAAGTATATGCCACCCTAAGCAATTGATCTCCAAGGGGCAATCTATATGCTGACCATAAGTAATACATTTCTGAAACCTGGAATGCAATGGCAAGTTTCATCCATTTCCAAAAGGATCTCTCCAAATTTCACTTCCCTGGCCTAAATCCTCATTAATTCTCCAAATTTGAAGATTTTCTTTCTTTTCCTTTCTGAGATTCTTCTGATTTGGCAAATTTGGAGATTTCTTTCATTTTCATGCTGGACTTCTCCAAATTCTCTCCCCTTACTGAGAGGCTTACTTATTTGGTCCTTGCTGGGAGAACAATTTTGTATCACCGAGTATTTCTCCCCAGTCATAGATGAAACCAGTCAACATTGATTTCACCATCATGCCTGTCTTATTCCATTTGGACTGTTATAATAGAATTTCATAGATTAAAAGATTTATAAACAACAAAAATTTATTTCTCACCATTCTCAGTGCTGAGAAGTCCAAGATCAAGGTGCCAGCAGATTTGGTGTCTGGTGAGACACTTGGCTCACAAATGGCCATCTTTCTCACTGTGTCCTTCCATAGTAGAAGAGGTCTCTTTTATAAGGACACTAATTATATTCATGGAGGCTCTGCTCTCATGACCTAATAAGTTCCCACCTCCAAATACCATCATATTTTAAGCAGGTTTCCACATGCGAAGTCCAGAGAGACATAAAGATTCAGTGTATGGCCACGTCCAACTAAACTTTGCTGATATCTAGAGATAATCAAATCATTTTTTTTATTTTGCAAAATCAAATTTCTCCTCTCCTGTCTCTATTGCCCCACCTTCTATTGAAGTAAAAAGTAAGCATAGAAGTAGAAAGAAAATAGCACCATAGAGAAACCAAGAAACTATATAATCTAGAATTTGCCAATGGGCCATTCATTGGAATAGAGGTATTAAGCAGACCAAATTTTACACCTATGTTAATGGTGAGCATCTACACTGGGTTCAAGAGAAGGATGTGTTTCCTGGACACTAATTACTACCCAGCATTCACTCCAAGAATAGACCACAAGTGCAGTTACAGCAGCTCCTCACTTAATTCTCATCTCAATGTAATATCATCTGTGTAAGTTTAATCTTTTGATTATACATTGAATCAGATCTTTTTTCCTATCAATGTTTCCCCCAAATAAAATAGTGACTCTTATAATTATAGTAATATATGTCAGTACATATATTATAGAACATCTTAAAATTAAAATTTTAAGGAAATAATAAAACAAAACACTTGCTTCCAGAGTGTAGAGTGTGCCAAATTCAGTTGCAGTACTACTACAGTAGGAACTATCAACTGTACAGGATGGAGCCAAGACTGCTAACTTCGTTTTGCCAATGGACCCGAGAAAGATTCAAGTCCAATAAGGATAATCATTGAATCAGTCGAGTTGACTCTTACCTAGGAGGCCTGTGAATTCCCTGAAATGTGAAGTTTCTTCTGCAATGTTTGCAGCTAATGGGCTGCATAACTAGGATTCAGCCCATGGTCTGTAAGCAAATCATTCATGTAAAGCAGCTTTGGAATTGACATTCATCCTGTCTTACATCATTAAGATCTGGTAGGTTCACCCTGCCTCATCATTTATAATTGGAAAACACCTGCAGATACATTTCTTCTTTCTCAACAACTAAACAAACAAACATTTTGTGTTTAATTAAGGAAAAGAAAGGAAATGGAGGAACACAGTAAATCTTTATTATACCTTATAAATATTGCTGCTTACTCATGAGAATAATCTTGCTAACATAATTGCCATACAGCCAGGTCAAAATTTCTCTTGACTCTTCCTTCTGACCTTTTCTTAGATAGTGTTACTATTGTCCCTTTGGATGGATGCTGGCTTTCTCTATTATAATCTTAAGGTTTTCAAAAACTTCCAAGGAACCTAGCACATGCGAGTAGCATCCATTTTTAAGTCAGCTGAAACTTCAACAATCAGTATTATAAATAACAAGCACTACCTCTCCAAAATAAACCAAATTCATAATTTAATGGAAAATACATATTCTGCTCACAATTTGAAATTCTTTACCTCTGGTAGCTTGTTAAATTCCCTTTTCTCTCTTTTTCCACATCTTCTTTACTTCTCTCCTCTGTTTTCCAGCAGTGTTAGTTCACTAACTTCTGACATTGTGACTCACAAAATCACCATTTTTGGTGGTATAGCTTAATTTTGGAGGGCAGGGCAGTCTTCTCAGTGTGACGGTCTTTCCTATGCCAAAGTTCAGGTTCTTGCTTCATGACTTCTCTGGGCCTCTTGGGTAATAAGATCTTCTGTGGTCACTTTAAGTCACAAATAAGAAGCCCAGTTCCCTAACAATAATCAAAACTGCACACCTTGAAACATCACTAACAGAAGCAAAAGCCTCCAACTAGCCCCCTCCTGCTACTCAGTGCTATGTGAAAGGCGGCCTGCTCCATCTTCCTATTCCTGTTGGAATGATTCCCCTCCTCCCCCAGCTTGCTAATGATGTTTTGGATCCATGAGATTGCAGTGGGGGAATGGGGATGTGGCCCCAACTATCTTGGCCCAGAGAGCAGATGGCTCAAGCCAACTCCTGATGGCACTTTCATGAGTGCTTCCGAGGCCTCGCTGGGACTTTCAGTTTTACATTTCTGTGAGCAATATTTTTTCTTCCAGCTGCCCACTTTCATCTCAGAGCTTGATTTTCTCCAGATCTACTCCTCAGAGAGAGCTCTCTATGGTGCTGTTCCACTGCTCATTTCCCCAGGGAGTGTCCTAGGACAGGGTTTTGATGGCTCAAGCACATGATGTGGTGTCTAGAAAAACACACGTTCTTGCCTCTGTGATCAGTAAACATGCAGCTAATGCCAATGTCCGACAGTGCTTTTCCTCTCTCTTGCTACTCCTTCCTCTTCTTTTCTTCACCCCTCCTCTTCTCTTCTCTTCTTCCTCCTCCTCCTTCTCTCCTTCTTCCTCTTCTCTCTGTTCCTTTTTCTCTTTTCTTCTCCTTATCCATGTCTCTTTCTCTCCTTCCTTTCTCTCCTCCCCTCTCAGTTCAAAAGCCAAAAGCCATCTTCACATTCCTCAGGCATGTGTTCCCCAAATTTGAGGGGACATTATTTATTCAACCACTTTTATTAACCTTGGGTTTATGGCAAAAGCTCCCCATGTCCCACCCCAGAAATGAAAAAGATATACAAAATGTGGAGATCTGAATTCTGGAATTCTCTAACCTCCTCTATATAGTCAGCATATGGTCTAGTCCATTGATTCCCAAACTTATGCTTACTGCCTCCTTTGCAGAAGAAAAAGGAAAAAAAAAATAACCCTCAGCAACCCCTGGAAATGCACCTTCCTAAAGTGAATAAACAAAAAGATGCACTGACAAATTTGCATTTTTTATGTACTTACACTTCATTCCAGCACCCCTGGGGGTAGTGGTGTCACCCGCTCTGGAAATCTATAGTAGTCTGTTCTTTAGAACACAACACCTTCTGAATCTTGGTGCTTATATGAAAACTTAGCCTTCTAAGATGAGAAAGATTTCTTTTCTTAACTATTTCTATTCAAAAGAATTCAAAAGAGCTTAGCTTTTGCAACTTGGTGCAAATGCCCAGGAGTTAGCACGCAAGCATGTAAGCAAAATGAATTGTGCGTGAGCATGTATTGGAGACCTATTTGATTGGTAAAGCACAGTGCTGAGTGCTTTGTACTCACAATAACCTTGCACAATAAACATTATCATTCCCATTTTACAGACAAGTATACTAAAATTCTTAGAGGTAAAGTAATTCACCAGCAATCTCTACTAGTTAGTGGAAAGCCTGGGCTTAAACCCAGTCAGTGGGGAATTTGTTTCCATACATCTTAAACTCTATTAAAAATAATTACTTTGAATGACTTAAAGAAGGTTTAGGAGAGACAGAGGATTGTTTTTATTATTGTCATTGCTATTTTTATAGTATCAGTTTTCATGCAAATTATTCTTCTCATAATGTGATAGAGAGTGCCATTTTAAAGGTCCTGATAGTATCTGGGTATGGTGGTGTGGTGCATGCCTGTAATCCCAGTACTTGGGAGGCTGAGACAGGAGGATTACAAGTTTGAAGACAGCCTCAGAAATTTAGCAAGACTCTCTGCAATTTAGTAAGACTGTGTTTCAAAATAAAAAAGGGCTGGCACCGGGGTGTGTCTTAGAGGTAAAATGCCCCTGGGTTCAATCTCCAGTATGAAAAAAAAAGTAATCAAAGATCCTGACACCTCTAATTCTTCACTTTTGTCTTTGAGTGTGTTTCTAAAGTTGAAACCAAATGGTGGAACACCCAGCAGTGCTTCTAATTCTAATTGGCAGTGAAAAACATCAAGTAAGTGGGTATTCCCAGGGGTAAAATATCCATAACTGACCATGATAAAAGCATTAAAATGGTCTTTCTCAGAGCTACTCATTAAAGAAATGGGTCTCATCCATGACTTGCAAGGTGGTTTAAGGTAATTTGTCTCACATCCTGGGCTTTACAGATGCCACCTTTGGGTCCACCAACATTCCCTATCCCCATACCCATGCCAGATATGGTTAATCATCGTGGCACTTTTTCTTCCTGAACTGGAACTTTGGGACACCAAAGCCAGCTGATTGACTTGGCCTGCAAGGTTAAAGCTATTTGCCCTTGGTTTAGTGTCTCCTCTAATTAGATGCTTTCATCTGCTTATCTTATGCCAATACCATTTTCTGATTCAGATTCTCTGCTAACACCTCTCTCAATATTTGTACTTCTCTTGTTCTCCATCTTGTACCTAGCCAAATGCAAGAAGGCACTAGGTTGCATCTTGGAAAATAAATGTTGTGTGTGAAATAATGGCATTCCCCTACTCTCCCTAAAATCAATGACCTAATCAGGACTGCCAAAATAATTCCCATCAAGTTTAGCCTAGGGAGCACAATGAACCTAGAATGAATGTATTGTATAAAGAAGACAAGATCATCACTTGGAAGAAGAGAGAGAACACCTTGGCCAGACCAGAAAGAAAGAAGAAAGCTATTGACTGCTTCCATTCAGTGAGTGCTCCCCACCAGCTCCTTGACTCTCAAATGCTTTAAGCTCTTTGTTCAAGTATGGACAAAGTAATGCTAGTGAAAGCCTCTTGACCAAAAAGTGCTGAGGTTACACAAATATCTGGAAAGGAGCTGTCTCTGCTAATGCATTGAAAGACCTGAAAAAGTCACTGGTTTACAACATTGACAAGTTTCCTGTTCCTAAAGATAAGGGCAGCAAAATCACTTGTCAATTTGACATCTGCAATCGCATTGTTGTAGCAGAGTTTAACAACATATCATGGACTGTGACAACATGTGGCCCATAAGATGACTTGTCCAGGTGCTTGGGCTTCTGTGACACCACCCTCAGAAAGCTACTGCTGACACCTAAATGTCATCAGTGAATACATTCTGGTCACTTTACCTCCTTCAATCCTAATTCATCATTATCAAATACCCCAACTAGACTGGTGGATAAGTACATTGTAATGACAAACTGAGGACCCAAAAGAGCTGCATGACCCTAGACTGCAGAGGTTTCCTATAACCACAGAATAATCTTCCCAATGGCTTAAATTATCATCGCTGCTGAATTAATGATAGTCCCAGTAGGGGATAAATTGCCCAAATTCTTATGGAAATAGCAATCTTTTAAATAAATGCACTAATGAACACTAATAATTTGACATTTTCTAGTTGTTCTTGCATCATGAACTTTTTTCTTGTTTTATAGTTTATGCTGTTAGCTCATCTAAGGAAAGAGGCAAGTGGACATGAACATCAAAACCAAATAAGTCTCCTATCAGAGAAGGAGACCTCTTTCAGGCCACAAATTATCATTATAATACCAGTATGGTCCTCAGCCTTGTTAAAGCATTCTTCAGAGATTAATCTTTACTGGTGGAGAGATCATTGTAAAGGATGCCTGTGCTATTTACTGTGGGATTGATAGGGCAATAACTTCACTCAAGAACTTCTAATGTTGCAAGCTAGGCAGAATCAGCCACGCTCTTTGAATTGAAGTGTAAGCCCACAAAGCAAATATTTCCCACGCCAAGGATTCATTGAGGCATTTTGCTTCGCACTTGGCTGCTACAATAGCATCCCAGTGACTGATCTCCCATCTGTAGTCTCTCTCTACTTCAGTCCATTCTATCCACACTGTCATATTCATACCTGAAATAGCTCCTTGTCAGCATTGTTCCCCAACCCCATCAAACCTATTCACTGTAACCACTTGGCCAAATAGAATTTGACCCACTCTGGTCTGTGTCAACCTCTTCTTACATCCAAACTGGTTATCTCACTATCCTCTGTGTACCTTTAGACTAGTCTCAGTACCAAGCACTATCCCATCCAATCTCCAAGACCCCACTTGTCACCCATATTTCTGTGAAGTTGTCCTGAGCCATCCTTTCCTTTCTTCTTCCAAAATTACCCATTTATTTCCAAAACTCTTTTGAGCACCCACCACATAGGTACAGAGTTTTATCAGATAGCCCTTGCCCATTCAATTAGTGCTTTTCAGTTCCTCCCTTGAATTGGTGGAATCCTTGGATTCAGTGTCTTATTAGGCCTGGCCTGTCCTGACTGAATCTTCTTGGTATCCTCCACCGTACATGATGCAGAGCTTACGGAGAAAAGGGTCTATAGGTATCAGCCACTGTGTCAGAATCTGTAGCTGTTTAGGAGAATGTGGATCCATTTTGACTATTGAGTTACTTGAATGGGAGTCAGAGCCTCTTTCCCTTACTTTTTCAGCAATATTACCTTCTATCAGTAAATCCACAGCTTTGGGAAGCTGGGTAGTCAAACTCCCCCAAAACCTCATTTTCAAACTACAAGTGTCTCAAAAGCATCCTCATTTTGTCTTTCTCCTTAAACCAGACATCACCTATGGCCTTGTCAAACCTCAGTTTTAGGTTTCCAGACTTAGTTGAAATTTTGATTAGATGTATAGAAAAACTAAGAGGAATCAGAGCCAGTATAAGCAACTTGGGCTCATCCAAGAATTTTTAGACAGATCAATGTGTGATTATCTCTACCTTTCAACAAGTAAGAGCAAATTAAAACCAGCGTATCATAATACCTTAGAGAACATGACAAAATTCCCCACAATGCACTGCAAAGATTGGGGCATGCAGAGATGGCAATCCCAATGCCCCTGGAAGAGGTAGAAAAATGAGAAATGCATAACTTCATAGAAGGCTTCCTGACGTTAGACCTACTCCTGCCCCTAACCCTCACCTCACAGGCAAACTCCCTTTATTAAAGGGCTCTTTCAGTCACTCTGTTACATATTCCTCTGGCTGACACTCCTGCTGTCCTACCTTTGATAAGTGATGCTCAAACCTAGGGAAGAAGAGAAGAGAGGGTGCGGAGGACATAGGTGGCACGTGTTTTAGTGATGTCGCAGCTCAGGGTTGGGAAGTGAGGCTGTACTGAGGGGAGAGGCAGGCAAGTCTTTTGCATTCACCTTGCTGCTGCTTCTTTCACCCAGAAAGTGTATCTCATTATACCACGGAGGCTGCACAGACTCCTGTCAATCATCCTGGGGCAGAATGCTCCTCTTTTCATCACAATGTGTTTTGTAACTGTCATGGGCTGTGCCTCACTCAGAGGCATTCTCTCAGGCTACTTACTCCCACCGACTCCCAGACACACTGACATCCTGCCGAAAATAGAACCCACCAACCCTGCTGTGTCAATGCATCCAACTCTCACAGGCTTTCAGCTCAGACCAAGCAGAAGGGGCTGCAAGACCCAAGACACTAGGTGCAGCCAGAGTGAGACTAGGTTGCACAGTTCTCACTGTACATACATGGAAAGGAAAGTTGCCCAGTGTAGCCCAGAGCAGGACACCTGCTCCCCAGGCCTTTCTTACATTGCCAATGGGGGTTACAGGAACTGGCCTGTGAATCTTGGGATGCTTAATGCAAGACTCCTAGTCAATAAAGTACTTATGCACCATGATCTATTGATGTGGCCTCCCCCTGACCTTGCTGGCACTGGGTGGATGTGTTCATGGCTGATGCTTCAACACACAAACTGCAGCCTTTCTTGGGGAGACTGCAGGCATGCCACCTCCCTCAGGAGCAGCTGACCACTCTCGCAGCAATTACTTGACCTTTATCAGCATCCATTGACAACCGCCATTGATACCTGATAGCCACACAACTCCTCCATTAGAGCCATCCCATAGGGGCTGCTGTGGTGGTAGCAGTGGCTAGGTGAGGAGGGGGCTGTCTCGAGTATGACCTGACCCCAAATAATGTGGCCTTGCAGTTCTCCTGCAGTCCCAGTTGCATCTGGAGCTCAGTGACAGCCGAGTCTAAAAACCATTCACTGAGGAAGCATTTACTGAGAAACTATGTACTGAGATACAGAGTATATCATTTATAAGACCAGCCCACAGGCAGCTGAGTATCTTGTGGGAAATTGCAACCAGGATGCAGGCATTGTCTAAGAACGGGCACCTCTGATGCCCTTCAGTGGAGGGAGCCAAGAAGCAAATATTTGGGGGCCAAGCAGACCAATTTCAGCTCTGTCATCTGCAAACTCCTCCATTTAGTGACTCTGCGGACTGCCTTTCCCCTCCCCATGCCGTGTCCTATCTTTGAAGTAAAGGCACCACTAATCCCTACTTCATAGGGGTGCCATAAAAACCCAGCATAAAATGCAAGCACACACGTGGAAACAGTCTCTGAGGCACTGTTACTACTGTATCTTGGTGGCCCCCAGGCCAGGGCACCAGGGGTCACAATCGGGAAGCAATTTTTGACAATGTCCCCAAAGCAGAACTGCCTAACCATCCTACAGTTTGTGCAGGAGAAAAATCACCTGCAGAGCAAGCCCCACAACACCCCTTAGAAGATTCCAGAATATTTGAAAGTAGGGTCTGGTTTGAAGTTTTACAGATTAAATCTGGCCCTAAGGATGTCTGAGTAAGGTCTATATTTCCCAATTCTATAGACACCCCGGACATTTGCTGCTCCATCCATGGGGCCTTTCTCCTTCAAAGCAATCAGATCCAGCCAGGCCCCTCCCAAGTCGGTTTGCCCCATCTGTTCACTGCAGCCATAGGCAGAGGCACAGAAAAGCCTGTCCCACCTGCCTGAACCCCCACCCTTCAGGCCCCAGTTTAAAATGCACATTTTCTTTTTTCTGATGCCAGCCCTCAGTAGTCACTCCACCTCTATTTGAAGAATTTTCAGCATTTATTTATGATCTTGAGTCTCTCAAGCCTTTAGAAAGCTTAGTCCTCTTGGCAAATGTGACAGGGCCAGTAGGTGGCATAACTGGAATGGAACCCTGTCCCCCAGTCTCCAGAGTGGGAGCTCCCAACCACCACGAGGGCCAGGACGCTTGCCGCTCCTAATCCTGCTGGAGGGGTCAGAAAGCTGAGCCCAGCCTTGAGAGAGGGCAGAGGACAGAGGAAAGGATGTAAGAGAGTAGACTGTGGAAGGGAGCCCCCAGAGTTCAGGATACGTGGATGAAAGGATGTTCCCCCAACCCCCACGCCCAGGTAGACGAGGGCCTTGAGTGCTGACAAATGCATCCTCCTCCTGGTTAAGAGAAAGCCAATGTCTATGCAGCTCCAGCAGAAATCACATGTTCTTACATTTACCAGTGCTTGCTTTTCCCTTTAAATGGAAAAGTTTTCCCTTCCCATGACGAACTTAATCCATATGCAGTTATCTTTTCTTTGAATATTCATCCCCTGGCTACTTTCTTTAACAACCCCACCACTCCCAGCCTGCTCCCAGGTATCATTCTACAGAGCCCAGGGTATCGTGTGGTCTTCTGTCACCTGTACAGACCCTGAACTGAGCCCAGCTCCTCATCTTTGGGCTTGTCTCTTGCAGATTATTGGGACCATTCCACTAATGCCTAATCCGGGGCCATCGAGCCAAGCAGCAAGTGGCACTCAGGGCCTTCAAGTGCAGCCTATCACCCCCCAGCTCCTGACAAACGCCCAGGGCCAGATCATCGCCACGGTCATCGGGAACCAGATCCTGCCGGTGATCAACACCCAGGGCATCACGCTCTCCCCCATCAAACCAGGCCAGCAGGTAAAGGTCCTACGCCAAAGTAGCCACGCCCACTGGACACCTCTCCCTGTCCCTCTTTGGTCTCAATCAATAAAAAATCATTTTTGCATTACAAAATATTTAACCTGTCTAACCCTAACATATCAATACTTACAAAATGCACATGACTTTATTTCTCATTCTTAGTGAATATAAGTGACAACTAAATAGCTCTCTTATCCAAAAATAGGAATATATTAAATTACAAATAGAGACATGGCCTAAAATCAATTGAGATATGTTTATATTCATCTATACTTAATTTTCAGATATTCTTAAGTGGAGCAAAAAAGAAAAACCAAGACTACTTATGATTTAATTGCAAATGAAAAAATACACACACACACACACACACACACACACACAAACACCAAGAGCTCCCAAGTCAATGCTGCTGAAACTGCTGCCTTCAAAATTAGGGCATAAAAAACAGGAAGTTCTACTTGACACTAAAACCATGATGAACCAGTTCATTTTTTCATTCAAATATCAACCGAGTGCTCTCTATGTATTTTTGCTAGGGTCATGTGGTTTCACCATTACACATTTTTTGATAACCTAATATATAACAATCTCCTGCTAAATGCTAAGAAAGAGACATGAAAGAGAAATGCTCTTTTACTTTAAGGAGCTCGTGGTCTTGTAGAGGACACAGATATATAAGCAGAGATCTTTGTACAATAAAGCAGAGAATGTCCTGGGACAGGGCAGGTATGATTACAGAAGTGGCAGTGACCAACTCTGCCCACAGAGTTTTAAGTCCTCCCAGAGAAATGGCTTGGGAACTGATGGGCAAAGGTTAACTGAGTAAATGAAGGTTTAACAACATTCCAAGCAGTGGGAACAAGAGGCAAGGATGAGAAAGCAGGAGAGGGGTTCATGTGATTGGAGCATAGAGCAGGCTGAGGACAGTGGTGGATATTTCCTCCTCCTGAACACGTGGCATGCCATCTTAATGCCCCAGTTTTCTCATCTTTAAAATGGGGATATGCCAGCACCTATCTCACAGGGTGCTCACAAGGGTTAAATGAGTTAACATATATGAAGTGGTTACAATAATGCCTCGCACAGACCAACACCAATTTAATTGTGAGGGTGAAGATGATGATTTACCCTGAAGTCTTGGGAATCTATAAGAAGTATTTTAAAAGGGGGTGGTTCTGCCCGGCTTTGTTGTTGTGTTGTTGTTTTTAAGAAAACAACTCTGCTAGTGGTATGAAGATTAAAGTGATGAAACTTCTGTTGTAAACAAACCATAGACAACAGTAAAACAACCCAAGCAAGAATGAAAGAAAGCATGTACTAGATAGCTGATAATAAGAATCTGGCCAGGCAAGGTGATACATACCTGTAATACCAGTACTTGGGAGGCTGAAACAGGAGATCACAGGTTTAAGGACAGCCTCAGCAACTTAGGCAGATCCTCAGCAACTTAGCAAAACCTTGTTCCAAAATTAAAAAATAATAATAATAAGGGCTGGAGGTATAGATTGGATGCAGAATGCCCCTGGGTTCAATCCCCATTACCTAAACAATTCTGCAATCATACAAGAGCTCAGGACAAGAGAGCTAGATCTGGGAGTCAAGAGTACATTTGCTGTAGCTGAGAATAAAATGAGACATCCTGAGAAAGCCTGGGGAAAATAAATCATCTCAGGAAACACCAGCTCTTAAGGAATAGATAAGGAAGGGGGAAAGAAGTATGGTGGGGTAAGAAGAGGAGCCCAGAGCACTAAGAGTTGGAAAAAAGTAGGATATTGACAAGTATCAAATGTTTAAACACGTTGAAACAAGTAGTCTGTAATCTGGGTGAGTCAAGAAATAAGAGGTGGCAAAAGACTCAGATTTAGAGTTGGAGTGAAGGCTAACAAAAGAAAGATAGCAGAAGGGAATAATGAAAACTAAGTGAATGTGTTGCTGAGAACATGGCTTTATGTGTTGTCGAGAAACTGTGTGATGCAAAGTCATTGGCAAGGAAATAAAACAAAAGGAAAGGGAAGAAAAATGCACTGATGCTATGACTCTTCCACAACAATGCAAAAAAAAAAAATCCTCCCAGAGGCACCAGCCACTCCTTTCATTTGGCTTCTGATCTATGAAAACAGCCTGTTCTTGGTGGCACTCCGAGGCTATTCTTGGAAGATCCACTTACTTGTTCAACTAATATTTAAAAATTTGTTTAATAGAAGTATTTACTGACCACCTACCATGTGTCAGGCACTGGACCAGGAAGCTAGACTGTGTTTTTGGGTAAGACAATATGAGCCATCCTTCACAGAGTCTACCATCTAGCAAGAGAAATGCACATTCATTAAAGACTTACGCAAATATTAGCAGTAAGTGTCACAAGAAAGTCAGAACCAGGAAAAAACCAGGTCAGGTCTGAACAGATTCCCTGGAGACAAGAGATCTCTGTCTTCCTGCCCTAAATCTAAGCCTCTAGTCTAGGGAACCAAGATTCCCAACATCCTCTTCTTCCTCAACGTGATCCCAGACAATGAAGCAGGCCCAGCCACCGAGGACTTTCCCACCCCCTGCCTCTCAGCTGATTTATCTTTTTACTATTTACAAAGGTCCATCTGCTTCTCTACCTTCTAAATGGTTTCCCCAAGAAGTCAGATTTGCTATGTGTCGTTGGCTTTTTAAACTCTAGTTCTACCTGCTCCAACTATGTTCATAACTATCTCTAGGAAGAAAAATGAGAACTGCTTCTTTTCATACAATCTGCTAAAAGTTATTTCTGCCAGCAAAGCCAAGTTGTAAATTGACTAAGAGGTGATGAATTAGTTAGAAATCATTAGCATTTAAGATGAAGTAGCTCTCATGTTCTCCTTGAATTTCAAAGGTGGGCGTGTAGGTGATAGACTTCTGCTGTTACATAAAGCTACAGCTCTATATTTGAGACCTTATTATTTTTATCTAAAAGAAGGACCTAACCAAGGAATGGTGTCACTCCAGCTCCTTGCCCCCAGTGGCCATTGGTAAGCCATTTCCACAGTCCCTCCCATGCACCCTGACACCCCTCAGGCATTTTCACATGCTGTACCTGTCAGCCCCAGGAATGAAACCTTGTGACTACTGGGAGACAGAGGATTCTCTGCTTCTCTGACCACCACCTTCACCATCCTCTTCAGTACAGAATTGGAGATGTAGCAACTGGGAAGAAACAGCTTCTTACAAATCCAACTCATGTCAGCTACAACCAACACGCCAAATAGATTTCCCTTTGCCATTGCCTGTACCTGCGCCTCTCGGATATGTGCATGTACCTCTCGTGTGTGCATGCGCAGCTGAAAGAGTGATGTGGGAAACCTCTCAAATCCCCACGTCAGAGCAGGCACCAACTGGAGGTTTATTCTAGTGCCCCCAAGAAACCAAGGAAACCAGTGGTGAACCCGCCCAGAAATATCACAGAAATAATGAAAATAAGCAAATGACTTTATTTCTTGGCATCAAGTGTTTCTGGTTAAAACACATTAGAACACAAAGTAAAGTTAACAAGAGATGTGCGTGTCTTTGTCCCAGATATAAAATCTGTGAGTTTAAGGATCATAAAATTTCCAGAGTCAAAAAGTAAAAAGCTCAAAATCAGAATTATAAAGGGGGGCCGGGCGTGGTGGCGCATGCTTGTAATCCCAGCATTCGGGAGGCTGAGACCAGAGGATCCGGGTTCGCGGCCAGCCTCAGCTACCTAGTGAGGCACTCCACAACTTAGTGAGACTCGGTTTCAAAATAAAGAATAAAAAATAGGGCTGGGGGTGTAGCTCGGAGGTAGAATGCCTCTGAGTTCAATCCCCAGTACCGCAAAAAAAAAAAAAAAAAAAAGAATTATAAAGGTAATGGTTTTCATTTTTTTCTTTAAATATTACTCTTTACATTGAAGAAATATAATATGGACAACCTTTGAAAAAAAGGATTTCTATCATTCGGTAGAGAAGTTTCTCAATTTCTTTTTTTCAAGTGATTTATGGCAAATGCTCCATCTCACAAGAGCATACTTCTGACAGTAAAACATGTCATAAATTACAGGAGCAGAGTTCCCTAACCCATCCTTAGAAGGAAGTCCACTTTCACAGAGTAAATTACAAGGCTCTCAGACCAGATGACCTGGAGTGATTCTTTTTAATTCAAAAAATAATAATAATTACACCATTAATTTAAGTTTTACATCTGCTTACCATTAACTAAAAAAGCCCAAATAAAATCTAAGAATGAAGTGTCCTCCACTCTTGATGATGATTTATTTCAGTGATGTCAGATTGAGAAAAAGCTACAAATATGTCATCTGAAATACAAACGATATTTTTAAAAAATACACCAGAATTCAATAGCCTTAGATACAGTTTCTACAGAGATACTTGGTGAGCAACACAAGAAAATAAAACTCAGAAAAAGTCTAGATAAAGAGAGAGAGAAAGAGAGAGAATATGAATTATTTATGTGCATGAAAAAAAAATACCTAATACAAGAATATTTAGTGGAGCTAAAAAGTAACCTTTTGTTCCCTTCCTGGCATTCTGAGACTGCACTGTTTATGACTACCCAAACAGTGGCCCCCAACCCCTCAGCTTGCTTTTCCTGGAATTTCCTGTGAGTAAGAATTAATGTTCCCTCCATAAGCATTTTTGTGCATATTTCCTCTTCCTGTGACTAAATCCTAACAAAAGTTAAGGGAGTTTTTAATATCATGAGGAGGGTAGAGACACTTGAAAGGAAAACTGCAATATGTAAAGTCAAAGCATTGACATTTTTCAAAAATTAAATACCACACCTATAATACTTGCAGACTACCATCCATGAAGGCACTCAATTTTTCTTCAAAAAGTAATCTTGGTGCCCATAGAAAGACAATGAGAGATAGCTTGTTTAAATTAACTCTCAAATGCAATGTGATTGTCTAAATTCATCCACTTTTCAAGTAAATGCAAAAATGCACTCACTGGTTTTGAAAATCAACCTCCCTTCCCAGATGTGGCCTGAATCACTGTTTCCCAATTTTTTTCTTGGAGTCACCCACAAGGAGACATAAATGACACATTCCCACCCACAGGGGATCTAAAATGGTACAGGGGTTTCCCTAGATGGATGGTCCCAAAACAAAGCAGTCCTTTGACCTTTAGGCCATGAATCTTAGTATCTCACCTCTTTGGTCTCACCTTGTTAGTTCTTACCAAGTTCAGCTGACAGAATTCATGCTTTCTGCACATTCTGTGCCCTGGAATATCTTTTCCCACCTTTCCTGCCTGGCAGAATCCTGCTCATCCATCCTTTAGGATCAGGATCCACTATCCCCAGTCCTTCCTCTGTGGAGTATCCCTGCACTTCTCCTTCGTCTCTCCTTTCCTCTGGGCTCTATTGATTTTCATCATACTGTGTTGTCCTTAGGAATCTGCACTTGCAGGGCAGGGACCAGGTGGTTTCAGCCTCTTCCACACAGTTTGGCCCCAGCACGTGGTGGGGGCTCAGCCAATTGTGTTTCATTTCATTGCTTTGGAATTGTCACATTCACTGTCTATAGCACCGGCATCCCAGAGCCGTGCTTCCAGAGAAGCCCAGCCCGAGGGCTCTGGGTCTTTCCGTTGTCTTCTGTCTCTTTCTGTTATGTACAAAATTTACTCCTGCTGGAGAGTGTGGGAAGAGATTTCACACAGTGCTGTCTTTTCTACTCATCTCTTTTCAGCTCTTCACCCCCTTCCTCTCTCCACACTCTGCCACCTCATTATCTCAACTGCATTTACCCCTCCTTTTCTGCTCTTCACTAACATCTCACCCCTGCTCCATCATGGATCCTTGCTGAGCTCTGTTTGCATGGGCCCAGCTTATCTATGACCACCTTGGTCATCCAGCCTGTGTATGGGCATCGCTGCTAAATCCATCATTCTGACTCACATCCTCACAGTGCCTGGTGTGAGGGATACTGCTTTCCTCTCTCTTTCTTGAGGCCACTGGCATTTCCAGCCATTACTCCCTCACAGATAAGAAGCATATGTCCTGGAGCTATCTGTATGGGGCTCTTCTTCCTACTTAGGTTAAAGTGATGTTTCAGAGTCATGGAATACAACTGGAAGGAATAAGTCTCCAAAACCCTGCCTAAAGGATAGCATCCTCTTTGCTTTTCTAAACTTTCCACAAAGAAGCTAAAGTCTCCCCAAGAATCATATTTCAGGCCCTCAAAATGTTTCAAGGCAGATCATCCCTATTTCAACCTTGAACATTGAACAACCTTTCCATGAATTTAACACCTGCACTCTTATCCTGTCTGCAGTAGACCAAACTTTTCAGTAAGGTTCGAGTGTACATTATACCCTTCAAATTAGTAAAGGTTCT
This sequence comes from Graphiurus murinus, assembly GCA_004027655.1. Lineage (NCBI taxonomy): Eukaryota > Metazoa > Chordata > Mammalia > Rodentia > Gliridae > Graphiurus > Graphiurus murinus. The sequence goes on along the minus strand of PVLC010000127.1, from coordinate 200,456 downwards.
TATTGTATGTGGACTCTGACTTCTCTTATCTAGAAATAATAAATTCACTCTCTTCACCTTTTCTTTGAGACACTCTTCCAAAACCTGTGTGGTCCCCTCGAGAACTTGTGAAAAAAATGCACATTGTTAGAAATGCAAATTCTTTGGCCCCAGCTCACAGCTGAACCCTAAAATGAATCAGAACTCTGGGGGAGGGGGACCCTATGATCTGCTTTTTACCAGCCTTCCTGATGATATGTGTCCCCAGATGACACTAAAATCATAATAAATTTTTGGATAATCCTCTAGCCATTTGAGAGTATGACATTTTCTTAAGAATATAAAATTATTATAAATACTCTTGTTTGTACCTCTGGAGAATAATTTCTAAACTAGAAAAATATTTCAAATTTTACATTACAAAAAAAAAAAACCATAAATGAGATGTGTCCAAATGGATAGATAATGATCCACAAGAGGGATGGTCAACTCTAATGTGGATCACCATGTTCTACCTGTTTGAACATATCTCATTTGTTCCCACACTTCCCACCTAGAGCTCCCAGCTGTTTCCCTGACTTATATCCTCTTATCTCCAATGGTAGAACAGAGTTGAAAGCAGCCAGGCATAGTGGCTCTTGAGTCAGACTTACCTGGACTCATACCAGCATGTTGTTCCAGGTAAATCACTGCATCTTTGTACATCTACATTTCCCCTTCTGTAACATCACCAATACCTTAAAAAGAGGGCTATTGCCAGGATTAAAAGTAATGCATGTAAAAATGAATAGGAAACAAGTAAACAGTATCCATAGATTTGGCCTTTCAAAGTTAAGCCAATGTAACAAAACATCTAGCTTTATAGAAGCTTTGAAGCTTCTCTTTCCCTCTAGGATGGAAAAGCAATAAGCTTTTCTTCATGCTTCTAGTTGTTCCCAGAGTCCTCTATTTCCCTTTGGTAAACTATTCCAATGTTTGTGGCCATTTATGGTTTGGGATTTATATGTCTAATTTTTTTGCCAATGATTATGGAATACAAATAACATGATTTTGGTAATGCCAATATCTAAAAAACCAACATAATTAATCATATTAAATAATATCTTCCTAATGCTGCTTATTTCACTGAATCCCAGAACTGTTTTGTGAAATAGCTTAAATCTCTGCTTTGTCTTTTCTTATTTTATGAATGTATTTTAAGTATACAACTTCTGAAGATGAACATATAAAATTTATTAAACTACGAATATCAAAAACATGGTGTTATTTTTCATAATTTACCTGAAAGAACTGCAGTTTGGGGGATGGAAGGTAAAAGAAGTGACACCTCTAATATCCTCCCTTCCTGAGGAAAGAAATTATGAGGAAGCCAGGCATGGTGGTGCACACCTGTAATTCCAGTATTTAGCAGACTTGAGACAGGATGATTGCAGGTTCAAGGCCAGCCTCAGCAACTTAGCAAGGCCCTCAGCAACTTAGTGAGGTTCTTTCCAACCAACTTAGTGAGGTTCTTTCCTGTTTCAAAATTAAAAATAGGGTTGGGTGTAGCTCAGTGGTTGGATACCCCTGGGTTCAATACCCAGTACCATAAAAAAAAAAGTTATGAAGGAGAAGTCACCTCTGTGCTGATTTGGTATATAGTTAAGCTATTCTGTCTACACTCACAAATGCTTCTAGAATTAACAAACATTCAACACTGGCAACTGGAATGAGATATACAAGCTCTGTTATGATGCTAATGCTTATATAATTTTCTTGGTTCTTATATTAAGAGTCTGTAAGCACATTTATAGTTTTTTGCAATTGTCTAGTTGAACTCTAGAGAGAAATAAGGATCCTAATGTCTTAAAAAGAAGTAACTATTTATTTGGAAGAAAAATATCTTTCTTAGATTCTTAGGAATCTTATATTTTGCTCTCCCTTTGACTGTATAGACATGGAACATATCCTCCCTCTCTCTCTCTCTCTCTCTCTCTCTCTCTCTCATACTTTTATTAGTACAATATAATTACACATCACAGTGAGACTCAAAGTGATACAAGCATGCATGCAAACAACACTTAATGCATTTCCTTCCCCATCTCACTCCACTGCCCCCTCTTCCCTCCTTGTACGTTTTAGTGAGATTGGTTGCAATACCTTCATATTTTGCCATAGCAATATTTTTAACTGTTTAGGCATAAAACATATTATTAAAGAAGTTATTTAATTTTCTTGAATTCCTTCTCCTGTGCAGCTTCATGCATAAGCTTGCCTTGGTGGCATCTAAGTGAGTTTGCTGCCTAGCAGTTTTTTTCTTTACCGAGTTGTGTCTCAGAAAGAAATATTTAAATTGATTATTGTCTTACCCATTTCCTTGATGGTACTTTACCATACCTTGGACCAATAAAATATTGACAGAGTGGTAAAACTAAAGACTACCTCATGACTCAGTAACTAAAAACTATAAACAGTTTGTGCCAAGTAACAATCTTTAGAAGGACAACTCAATATGTTAGAAGGGGAAGATTGACATGCAAATATCCATCATATTTTATAAGTAAATTAAAATAGATTTAATCTTTAAAATGTGTCCCTACAGTATAAAAGTTATTGGATTCAATTGTTGATTATGTGCTTAGCAGTTTGGCTGATTACCTTGGGCAGATGCTCCATGCATATTAATGTGGGTTCCTATGTCCATTATGATCATTTTTTGTTCATAATCAAGCTGAGTAACACTAATGGTGTTCACTTGAAATGTGACTGCAAGCAATTCTGTAGGAGGCACAGAGTGATGTCCTGGGAAGAGCCCTGGACTGTGGGGTAGGAACCCACAAGGCCTTGAGTCAGTCATTTACTTATTATAATCATAACAGGTATATCTGCTGCATAGAATAGATATGAATTAGGGGATAATCATTATCCAGGGGAGAACCAAAAAAGAAATGACTCTTAAGCATATTTCCACGGTAGCTTCTTACTAACAATGGTTTGAAGGTAAAATGTTAACCTAATGGTTAGAAATACTGTAAGGAATTAAACAGGTTGATAATCCCAACTGTTGGTGATAACGTGGAGCACCTGGAATGCTCCTAGGTTGCTGGAGGGAATATGAAATGATATGAAATGGTACAACCACTTTGAAAATCAGTTTTGGAATTTCTTAGAAAGTTTAATATGCATTTACAATGTGATTTGTTAATTTCACTCTTAGGTATTTTCATAGAAGAATCAAAAACACAAATGGAGACAGACTTGTACATAAATATTTGTAACAGCCTTTTCATCGTATTCCCATAACGGGCCCAATGTGGAAGCAACCCAAAAGCATGAGAATGGAGCAATATAAAGGAGGGAACTACTGATACATGCAACAAAAAGGATGAATCTCAAAAACATTAGCCTAAACAAAAGAAGCCAGTACACAAAGAGTATCTTTAAGAGAAAGCAGAGCAATGGTTGTCTGAGCAGGAGTTGGGGGGAATTGATTGCAAAGAAGAAAGAGAACTTGGTGAAATAATAAAAGGATTTTTATCTTGATTGCCATAGTGCTTTTACAGCTACATTCATTTGACAAAACTCATCAAATTATGTTTGAAATGGGTGTATTTTATTATGTGTAAAATACATCTCAGTAAAGTTGAAATAAATAATGAATACACCTTGTGGGAAAACAGTGATAAATGTGAAGTTGAAATGTCCTGGGCTGGCTCTTAGATACCAAGGAAATGGTCAAAGATTGGTGTCTGTTTTGTGGGTGGCTCTCCCACCAAAGTTCAGGACCTGATCTAACTCTGCTTCCATATTGGTCCCCTTAAAAAAAAAATGCCACACCACTGTGTGTGCAATGATGGTTATGAAAGCACTCTATAAACCAAAAAGTGCTATATGCAGTTGACAAAGGTGACTACTGCTGAGGTCAATCACCCACCTACTCAGTGTCCTGGGCTCCCTAGTGACATTTTTCTAGAAGGGCAAGACACAGATTGGAGACAGATCCTAGAACCTGCAGTCATCTCCCTTTCCCCTTTCCTTCCTCTCCTCAGCTGGGCCCCTCCCACCTCTCAGAGCAAAGGTCCTTCAATAACCAGTAAAGGAATAATGAATAAACAGACATCGTGACAGCCTTCTTTAATGCACACAACATTTTTAAAAGTTAAATTAATTCTTCCTTGTGCCATTGTGAGTATTAGCTCTGGCCCCTGAACCAGACTTCATAAGCCCAGAGATGAGCTCCTCCACAGCAGCTCGATGGAATATAAAATCCCGAACGCCTCTGGGTCTCGGCTTCCTCGTACCTACTCCACAAGCTGACTAAAAGAGACATGGCATAGATGTCCTCAACACAGTGGGTGGCACAGAGTAAGAAAGTAACAAATGAGAGCCATGGATATTATGGGATATTTTTGTCCTGACTCCCCCAATTCTCTCTTGATTTTCTATAGGACATCAGCGAGCATTTTATTAACTCCATAGCAATCCAACCAGACTCTTGGATCTGAGAGAGAAGAAAGTTCCCACATCCACTCAGCCCACATTGGAACTTTCCCCCAAATACCAGTCCCATGAGATAAAATTGTGGCACACAACCACATCTTTAAGTTTCAGTTTTGCATTCCAAGTTAATTGTGTTACACTTTATATAGTCATACTTAAGAGGCCTATCAAGTGTAATTATAGGAACAGACAGAAAGGGTTCAGCCGCATGCCATGGCTGAGAGGTACAGAAAATTGGGTGTTCTAGAAAGCCAAGTAGGAATTGATAACATTGAAAATTACTAACAAAATGCCTGTCAAGCAAGCAGCAACATATTACATACAGTGGTGTAGGTCTCTCTTCCTGCTAAGTAGACTGTATTCCTAGAAATAAAACAATTCAACCCCAAATGAAATTTCTATTCCCTGGCATTTCCTCTCTCTACTTTTTCATTCATTTGTGTATTTTTTACACCCTCTCGTGTAGCTCCACCAACCCTCCCAGACGTCAGTGGGTCAAGCAGCCACCCAAGGCAACCTTCTGCACCTGGCTCACAGTCAAGCATCCATGTCTCAAAGTCCCGTTCGGCAGGCTTCTTCTTCTTCCTCCTCATCCTCCTCTTCTTCAGCTTTGAGCGTGGGCCAGTTAGTCAGCAGTAAGTATACTTTCTGGCTCAGTGTTAATCATGGTGGCCTTCTTGTTGCCTATTCTCTCTCTCTCTCTCTCTCTCTCTCTCTCTCTCTCTCTCTCTCCTCTCTTCTCTCTTCTCTCTTCTCTCTTTCTCCTACAGAATTTCCTAGTGCTACTAGGCCAATAGTGGGATGAAGTCCTGTCCAGGGCCAGATAGTGGGTGCCATCCCCCAAAGCAGCCCCTGAGTTAGTGCATGCTAGGGCGGAGCTCCATCTTAACTGGTTCCTATGTGCTGAGTCAGTCTTGTCACTCTAGAAGGTAGAAACTGATCAGCTTTCAGGGCATGAGCCACGTAGCACAGACTGAAATAAACAGCCACGGGCACTCAGTCAGAGGGTCAAGCTGCCTTTCTATGTGTTTGAAGTCTCTTACTATTCTGTTTGTACGTGTCAGAGGAAATAAAAGAGAGCATGCAGGTGGGTGTATGTGCACAATGAGCCACCTTCAGTGGTGCGTGGGGGAAACTGCATGGACTGAAATCAGCTGGGAAATCTCTGAACAGCCATTCATAAAACAAGTCTATAAATCTGCCTCCCTGAGTAGGCCATAATTATAGCCACATACACACACACACACACACACACACACACACACACACACACACACATATGTAATTTTTAGAAATCATAATTAGCCCTGGGTGAAGACAGCATATTTGTCACATGCAATTAGAAGCATGTTAAGGTACATGGGGCAATTGTCTGATTAAATGTCAGTTATTCACCTTTAATACAATGCAATTTTATGTAAAATCAAAGACCATGCACATAGATTGCAATTCACCAGGAACCAAAAATTCAGTGAAAGGGTCAGGGGAGGAAAGGGAGAGAGAGGGAAACAGCTCTGTTCTACTGCAGAACTAGCTTTATTGAGATAAAACCTGCACACAGGGGTCTCCAGGAAATGATAGGCCCATGTACACTTACAGGCTGAGAGTTTATATAGGTTAATCAGGAAGGAACTCAATTTCTGGCTGATAGTTCTTAAGGCAGAAAAGTGGGGGGCCTTGAAGCAAGAAAAGAATCATCTACAAGACTCATGAAGTTTATGCCAAGTAAGATGTGGGGGAGTTCCAATAAGCAAGATATGGAGACTTCTAATAAGCGGAAAACCTTTTGCTCTAGCCAGCCATCTAACAATAGGAACATACATGCATACAGCACTTGGTACACTTTTTTCCAAATGAAAAAAAAAAACCCTCAGAAAACTGTTATGAGAAGATTCAAACATTTCTCCAATTCAGTATTTTGCACAAATTTCTACAAAATACTTCACTTCTAAGTAACAGCAATGCCATAAACTTAGGGTAGGCTGTTAATCTTTGATCCTGAAAGAAAAGAGATCATAGTCAAATATCTAACAGGAAAGAAGTTCAATATGAAATAGAAGTAAAAACCATTCCACCAATACATTATTTTATATAAGTAAACACTCAATACATGTTAGACGGATAGAGAGGAAGATATATGAATAAGCAGTGGACAGACAGATGGATAAAGCAGCTTGTCTCCAGTCATTTGGCACAAGCTGGAAAAAGGAAAGATTCACCTTTTTCAGAAATCAGTAACAGAGCTACTTAATGGGCAGGATGGAATTTCAATTGCATGGTGGCCAATGGGACATCTAAGTTCTAACCGATGAGGTATCTGAAATATAAAGACCTGGGGGAGAGAGGCCCCTTTACCACATGGACTTGAAGCTGTGAACTCCAAATTCATATGCAGAGCCTAAATGAGGAGCCCACACTAACTCTACAGTCTCCTCTGCCAGAGAGAGTCTAGTAGTACCACTGGGAGTTATACTTTGCACAAGCCCGTCACTGCACTCACAATTGCTTTAGATTTTGGTCATGCTGCTTAGTTATTTCTCTTCTGTCTCAAAACCCAGCTAGCTATAGAATGAATGCATATATGATCCATGTGTTTATGGACCATATTCTTTCTGGTTCAATAATTTGCCATAATGGCCCACAGAACTCAAGGAAATATATTTACCAGTGTATTGTAAAAGATGTAGATGAACATCTTTGAGAAAAATGCAGAGGAAAAGCCAGATAAAGAGGTACTCACGGCAAGGTCTGGAAGGGTCCTGAGTGCAGGAACTTTTGTCCTTATTGAATTGGGGTGCACCATCTTCCAGTACATAGATCTGTTCACCCACCTAGGAGCTCTCTGAGCCCTGCAGTGCAGGGAGTTTTATGGAAGTTTTCATGATGTAGGCATCGTTGGTTTTGAATTCAATCTCCTGCCCCTCCCCTCCCCCCAAAAAGATGTTCCTACCACCCAAGAAACTCCAAGGGATTTAGAACCTCTGTGTCAGGAACTGCAGACAAAGATCAAATATTAGAACTAAAGATGCTCTTAGCACCCCTTATACTTGGGAAATTATAAGAGTTTTGGAGCCAGATATGGTGGTTAATGTCTGTAATTCCAATATTTGGGAGGAGACTGGAGAATCTCATAGATTCAAGGCCAGCCTCAGCAACTTAGCAAGGTCCTCCACAACTTAGTGAGACTCTGTTCTCTGTTTCAAAATTAAAAATAGGGCTCGGTGTAATGCAGAGGTAGTGTGTCCCTGGATTCAGTCTACACACACACACACACACACACACACACACACACACACACACACACACACCACCAGTTTTAAGACCTCTGTTCCAGGCACTAGAAACAAAGACAAAATTATTTTCTTTTTATACCACTGAATATTTTATCAAAATCATAATTAATGAGTCCTCCATGTCATTGTCAAAGCCTCTTATCCTAGTGTTGGCCAACTTGCCATATACCTGCAAATACCATCCAAATATCTTGCCCACTGCAGGCAAAGGAATGCCCAGTTAGGCCTCACTAATGATTAACAGGATCTTCACATGCAAAGACACCACATCTGGGCTCAGGGTCACCACATGAACATTCTGGTTAGAACATCATAGCATCTACACCCCTCTCTCTGTGTTAAACTTCGCTCAGTTTCCATAGTCATCAGAGGTATATAAGCTGAGTTTTTAGAAAGTCTGGAAGAAAAATCAAACAAATGATCAAATTTGGTTGTATTGTAAGTATTAACAAATGTTCCTATTGGGTAGATTTGGGGTTTGATTTTCTGTTATTTTTTTTAATTCTTAGGTGGGCTTTTGTTTTTTTTCCAGTACACTTTTTATAAACCCCTGGCCTGTAAGCATGATCCTTAGACAAAGAACTGATAAGTAGTTGCATGGGGGAAAAAAAACTAAACTAAAACATAAAAGATGGTGATAGTATACAACATAGTAAAACCCCCAATTCGTAATTTACACCATTTCCCACAACACAATGAAGTCACCATATTGCAAGTGTGCTGTTCTCTCGAACTGTACTGCACATTCCCAAATGATTTATTTTTAGAAATATTTGGTAAGTATGTCCATTATTTTCTGTGAGAATAGCACTAAAAAGTAGACAGATGTTTACATGAGGTATTTAATTCATGTTTTTGGCAGCTTCTTTAAAGATGCATCTTACTCCTATAACAACCCCACAGCAGGGGTCACAGAAGGATGATATTGATGCATTTTGACTGCTCAAGCCATGTTAGCAGCCCCTTACACAGAGACCCAGGCTAACAGCAGAAAGGAGCTGAATTTAAAAAAACAAGAGAACAACAACAAGGAAAAATAAATAAAGTTTTATTCTGGAGCATTCTGAGCACTCAATTCAGTATGGGCCCAGTGACCATGCACCAGATTTTGCAGAACAGGTTTGTTTTCACATAATTTGCATTTGACTTCCAAAAAATTAAAAAAAATTCCTTTTCCTTTTCAATGCATGCATTCCAGATTTGATTTAGGAAATGTCATCATTATAAGTCACTGCACTTATAATGCACAAGTCAGATTCAGGGTGGACCCCAGCCGTCATTGCTATTGCTTTTAGGTTCTGTATTTAATATATAGGGCTGACTCAATCTAGAGCAAATTTCTATGAAAGGTATTGCTTCCTCCTCAGTCCAGAGAAATTCCAGAACAATGGCCCTAGATCTGGTCAAAGGTATCAGATCCATTTCATAGGAGATCTGAAGGTTACACTTATGACTTCAGTGTCATCCTTAAAATTAACTCAACCTCCCTAGTGCCAGGAGACTGGATGACAGAAAGCCAGGTTGACCTACCCAGGGATGGAATGTCAAACTCTGAGCGAGGCTGAGGGCTAAAGTAATATTCCAGGGATGCCACCATGCACCACATTCACCTGTTATCTCCCTTCCTCAAGCAGAAAGGCACATATTCCTTAAGAAAGGGAACTATTCCAACAGGAAAACAACCTCAAAAGTTTAAGACAAATTTTGAGATAAGAAAAAATAGGATTAATCTTTTATCACCATCCAAAGAATTTTTTCAATGCATAAGAACAACTCCCACATGTTATAATCAAGATAAAGCTTGGGGTTTACCTTGGGGATAAGGGTGGGCTCCTTCTTTGGATGGGGAGATTTCTGTAGTCTTGGAATGTATAGCAAAAACTCATGTAATAACATTTTGCCATATGAGTTGTATAGATCAGAACACTGAAATAAAGAAAGCTAAGCAGCTCACCTCAAGTAATCAACAAGTTGCACAGAGATCCCAAGCTCTCCTTTGAGGGCCTTTGTCCAGTAGACCATCACCTGTATAAATTTCACAAGAACCCCTGTCTCATCACCTCCCAAAGCTGAATGAGGAGACAAGAGAAGGGTAGGAAAGTGTGCAAGGAGGAAGAAGGAATCAGCTCCCTGGTGTAGTGAATGTCTGTTAGGGCCCCATGGAAGACCCTGGGCTCACAGTTCTGGCGCCCACTTCTCTGAGCTGCATGGTGGAGGTTGGGTCATGCAGGCAACACTGCTCAATGTGCAAGAGCTCAGATTCCACAGCTCCTTTTCTATTCTGGTTCTTGTCAGTGATCTTGCAAAAAAAAAAAAGTAATCCACACTCCACACAACCACTCGTACAGAATTAGTTCCTGGTCTCAAAGAACTAGCAAAGAGACATAGACAATAAAGGCAGCAGGGGAAGCAAAGAAAGATGGTAGGGCACATTTACATAAAGTTGCCATCTGAATCATAAATCTGCCCAGCACTGAATTGCTTAGTCTGCTGGCAGCCCAGGTGCCAGGACTGAAGTAGCCCATGGAAATCCCTTTAAAGACCAAATCCTCACATGCTGGTTAACTCAACTGATTTTAGTTGATCTAGAGATGGGGTGAATAAAGGCAAAAAGTTTACTTCCCACAAACATTATTTAGCTTCACTTGGAGAAAAGCTCTCTCCCTGACCCCTGACTACACTGGTGTTCCCAGCCAATTGACTCACAGACCTTTGTCACTTGCCATATGCAAATGGAGGACGGGCAAAGAAAGGACAAGGAAGTCTTCTTGGGAGCCCCTGCTTGCCAGGCCTGTCTGGCCCATCCGTGCTGTGCAGGTGAGAGAGCAGGTTCCCTGTGCAGTGAACCCTGCTGAATAATAAGAGAAAAGGATTAAGAAAAACAATGACACAAAGAGGATGCACACACAGACCTGGTGACACTAGACCATAGAGGAAAATTTGTGCAAGTGGGGTCAGTAGATCCCCTGCATCACAGCACATTCTGGTCAGGTAGAGCAGGTCTGAGAAAGGCTGGTGATGAGGACAATGAAGAGGGAAAAGGGCAACCAGAATGGATTCCAACTGACTGAGCATTACCAAGTGCAGCTGGAAATCCAGTGCAGCCAAAAGAACATTGAAAATACAGACTTTTCTTTAGAAACCAAGGTTTAAGTATTGGCAAGTAATTAAAAAAATTATGAGCACTAGAAAACTGGATTTCTTCCCATACTACTCATTTGCAACTGTTGCTCTAAGGATTTTTTTAATGAAGAAATAAGAGAAGTAGCTCAAGGCTGCTATGTGCAAGGATGGGGCCTCCCAGAATTCTTTGCAAGCCCTGGAAGCCACTCCCATGCTGATGGAATGTAAGATCCAGAGAGCAGCCTCCACCAGGGGTGACCCAAACATGTCCTTCATTAACCAAGTGTTTCCAGGCTTCCAGGGAGAATTTGGAGAGAAAAGGCAGTATTTTCATTCCTCTTAACAGTCAAAACCAGTTTTGTAGGCAACACCCCTAACCCTGCCATGCACATAGATTCTGAATGTGGTTCTGGAATATTCACTACTCATCAGCCAACCAGCCGTATGCCTCCCCACACCTGTGCCTGCCTGCATGCTGTTTCCACTGACCAGAATGCTGCACAGTGGGTAAGATCTAGATGTTCTCCCTCCTGTCCCTTTCCCCTTCTCTGCATACCCAGGGTGGGTGTCACACCACTAGTCCCTGATTATCCCCTGCCTGGTATGCTTCTCTACTTGTTTCTTATGCATTAGTATTGAACCCCAAACCCCAATAGAATAGGAAGCCTATAGAGGCTGGAACTGTTTGTCTCTCCTGCCTCCTCCCTCCACTCAAGACCCCAGGAGTCACTTGAAAAAATACTTGAGACAGATTACTATGGTCACACCACTGTTTAATCTTCCCATAATGAATTTATTACTGATTACATAAAAATTCTACAGGACATTCTTTTAAGAAATGGAATCTCACTATGTTGCCCAGGCTGGCCCTGGACTCCTGGGCTCAAGTGATCCTCCTGCCTCAGCCTCCCAAATAGTTGGGACTACAGGTGCACATGCATACCACCTCCCTCTGCCAGACTTCTATATGAAGATAGATTACAATATATATCTGCATTGCTGATTCTATTGTAAGAGTCCATTTTTTATAGGTTGGAGGGGATCCCTTCCCAGTACTGAGAAACTCCGTACACAAAGCTCCAAGACTCCCCCCCACACACAGATATTAACATTCTTATTTAAATGTCCTTTAAAATTTGTCCCCTGGGATGCAATGTTTGTTTCTTAACAACCAAAGTGTCAATAGCCCTGAACTCAGAAGAATAATATAATCTACCACAGTCCTTGGACAAGAACTCAAATTTACTGAAATTGATGGATTATTGTGCAGAAAAAGGAAGAGAGAAACTTTTCACCTAAGTCCGAGGAATGAGGTGAAGAACAATAGAGATAGCTCACAGGGAGAATGGCTTCGCTACAGGCAGGATTGAGCAGCACTTTGAAATCCTCCACCATTCCAGCCCATGCTGTCTCCAGCTTGGTGCATGCTTTCATTTATCCAGGGATCAGTAGCCAGGGGGGAAGTTTCATTCTCCAGCTGTTGTGTCATTTCCCTTGATAAGTCCTAAATTGACGGCGTTATCCGGCACCAAAGGAGTCTTCCTGTGGTAGGCATTTTTTATTGCGTGCCCTTTCAGGGGACAAAGGCAGCTATGTCAGTGAACTGCTATGGGGGAAAAAAAGACAATATTATTCTCACAGCTTCTTAAGCGAGCTCTTCTAAGAGGCTAATGTGAACACAGGAAATTAGACAACATTACCATGGTTAGTGTGGCTGCATGGAGACCAGGTGACGGGGAAATACAAAATACCATCTTCTTCCAGGGAGATTTTAGCACCAAAGATCCCAATTAAGACATTTCAATTGGAAGCCTTTCCGTATTTACATATTTTTTGCACACTATTTGAACATATTCCTGGGCAAAATGGAGTCACACCCCTGCTAACAAGTTCCGCCTGCACTAGCCGTATTTGTTAAGCCTGAAAGAGCATGTTCCAGTGTCTGAGAGGTGGCAGTGTGGGGGGGAGGTGGCTTTATCTGGAATAGAAACATCTAGAAAGAAGATGTGGAGGCGTGATGAGTGGAGGGTGGCGGCTCGGTACCTCGCCCAGGAGACAAAGAGAACATTATGAGATGTTGGTTGCCTCACCCACCGTTCCCGCTGTTAGAGTCACTTCCTTCTACACCTCTACACCGTGAATACAGATATTACTCAGTGGCACGTTGACATATTGATCCTATTTTTAAAAACATCTCCACAGATCCTCAAACGGCAGCGGGTGAGGTGGATGGGGTTAATCTGGAGGAGATCCGAGAATTTGCCAAAGCTTTTAAAATCCGGCGCCTGTCCCTTGGCCTGACCCAGACTCAGGTGGGACAAGCTCTCAGTGCTACAGAGGGCCCCGCATACAGCCAGTCGGCCATCTGCAGGTAACCCGCGCCGCATGCTGTCACCTGTCCTGGCCAGCCTGGGCCTCCTTTGTCTTCTCGATTCAGCTTCTCTTCTCTGGGTGGGAGAAGCTGGGGGATGGGGGCAGAGGGTGGGAACAAAGATTGAGGTGGTGATATGTTGGGATCAGTGCTTCTGATGCAAATGAGAATGGAGCAGATTTCAGGGGTCCTGGCTTGATAACCCCCATCAACTCACAAAGAACTTCCAAGGCAGTCTCACTGGAAACATACTACCCCACGCTGGAGCCTTGCTTCTGGGCCCAGCTCCTGCCCCGTCGACAGCCACTGACTCCAGTCCCCACATAGGTGTCCTGAGCAATGCTGTAAGCTGCCAGTCTTCATTTGTGTTGACACTCCCACTATTTCTGCCCAGAGATGGCTATTAGAAAAGAAAATCCACATTAAAAAATAAATAAATAAATAACCATCTTGTGACCGCCAAGAACTTGTTTTAACTGCCTTCCCAGACAAAGCTTTAAAAGCACATTTTTTGTACTTGGAAGGCTGAGACAAAACAATCACAAGTCTGAGGCCAACATGTGGTAATTTATCAAGACCTTGTTTCAAAATAAAATAAATAAGGCGGGGGGTATAGCACAGAGGTAGAACTCCTCTGTGTTCTCTCTCCAGTGCCACCAAACAAACAAAAAAAAATTTTTTTTTTTTAAAGAGGAATGGTCATAACTGAGCATGGTGGCACACACACTTGTAATCCCAGTACTTGGGAGGCTGAGAAATGAGGTCACAGGTTTGTGGCCACCTCAGGAACTTAGTAAGGCCTTCCACAAGTAGGGCTACGAGTACAGCTCAAAGGCAGAATGCTTCTGGGTTCAGTCCCAAATCCCACAAAAAAGAAAAAAAAAAAAAAAACACATTTTTAAAAAAGGAGTGGCTGCTTTAAATGGCTCAAAAAAGAGTAATGAGAATCTGGCCTGACGGTGACCATCCCCCTGGAAAAATTAACTAACTAAATGACAGACTCCAGCCTTGGTTGTGTTCCAGTTGATCCGGGTTAAGTCGTCAGAAGCAGACTCTGTGCATGTGTGTGTGGCACTAATCCCATGTTTATGCATGAGGTGACAGAGCCCGTCTGTAAGAGCTTTTTCCTCTTGGGCAATGCCTTATGAGTCCTCCTCCATCAGGAAAAGCCAAGAAACCAACTCTAAACTCATTTAAGTGGATTTTGTTCTTGGTGATCCATGAAATGCTGTCTTTTTATCTGCTCTTTATACTTTTAATGTATTCCCCAAAGGACGGAAGTGTACTTTTCCTGCAGTTTAAGACTAAGGTTATAAATAACATCAGTATGGGGTAGTAGCTTGCAGCTCACATTTTGCTCAATGATTTTCCATAAAACCCATTGATTGTTGTTAAATACAAAAAGCACCATAGGATCCTCTCACTTCTATGGTCTCCCCTACTGTTTTTTCTTATAAGATACCTCCCTGTAGAAAATAACCTTTATTCGGTCTATACAAGGATACTACTGCTGGGAAATTTGTTTCAAGGCTTGTATATGTTATTCCAAACGACATGTACAGCAGCATCAACACTAACAAGTAGCATCAATGATATGAATACTTGTGCTCCCTGTTGGGAAACATTAATTTTGTTTCATCTTGACAGCCTTGTGATAAAGGCAGCCACAGGTTTTCAAGTTGTTGCCAATTTGCTATTGTTGCTAAATTCCTCTTTGGCTTATTTTTAGCCCTAAAATGTGATTTCCTTTTATTGATTGAAGTGCTATCTAATGTTTTAACTCACACACCTAGCATTTCCTAGACATTCCCAATCAAATATGTTGATTTCTAAAGTCTTCCCCAGAGCATAGCTAAAAAACAAAAACAAAAACAAAAACAAAAAAACCCAGCAGAATGCAAAGACCTTGCTTTCATATTACACAACAGGTCAGTTCTGCCTGGGTTTTTGAGCCCAGTTTCCAGGGTTGCAGTGAGGTCATTTTATGAGCTACCAAGAAAAAATAAAGGAAGGAAAGTCTTGACAAATATCAAGATGTTACATTGGAAGGATCTCAGTGAATCCAAAGAGTGGGAAGTAATATGCATAGGCGCCTGCACACTCCAGCATTGTCTCTCCCCAGTTACTACATTGTCGAGTCCCTCCTTATTGGAGGCAGAAAGAAAAAGATGCCACCATTATACTGGACATCCCTATCATAGGTCTTGTAGTGTCTGTTATGATACCATCAAGAATTCGAGCTCTGGGGCTTTTTGGTTAACTGGTAAACAATGGCAAAATGTGCTATGTGGCTAATTATGGCGATGAGAGCTTTGGGGAAGCTTGCCACAAGCGACAGGCTCATGAAATGACAGTAAATGATTAGTTCACTTTTATTGAAAGCAAATGTACCAAAATGAGAATATGAATTTTTCAGAAATAAATACTTCCTTGAACTCTACATGGGAGGGAATGCCATGGAAATCACACTAAAATTTGATACTACTTGTGGTGCTTATCACAGCATAAGGGATCTAAAAATGCATTGCCAAAAATGAGACTGTGGCACATAAAGGAAGCCCGTCCTTTCCTGTCCCTTTGCAAACAAGTGTCCTCATAAAACATATTGTGATGAACACAGGTTAGTTGCAGTTCTATGAGAACAGACTATTATAGTAGGATGTGCTGTGTGCTCAGCACAGACTGCTTCTCAACAGCATGAAACACTCTGAAAGAAAGAGGGAAATGCTATGTATCCAAGTTGTCAATGCCAGAGGGTGGTAAATTTGGATTTAGAATAAATAAGCAAATGAATAAAGAGAACTGGTACTTTTTTTGTTTTTCATTGAGAGCGAGTATGAATTTGGTACCAGGATGACCTATCTCTTAAAACACTCTATATAATTTTGTCCAGGATGCTTCATATTTTTTAAAGTCAATGTAGCAAAGAATCACTGATGGCAATTGGCAATTGATACATAGAAGACCTCATTTACAGAAAATGATATCATTCAAGTATAGTTTGCAGATATCACACATTAAACACAGCTTGGTGCCCTGGTGCAAAAGTACACCATTACACTGGATGGTGATTGGAAGGCACCAGGTGACCTTAGCACACTCAGGGGTGGGGTGTTCCATGGTAATTACAATGTGTCCAGCTGTCTGAGCCAGAGCCTTGAAGGAGCAACTGAGCTATGTTTTACCTGGGGAAAGGGCATGTTGTTAACTTACATATGGTGAAAATTGTTCCCCAAGAAAAAGAAGTTAAAAATGGCACACAAAAGAGCGATAAAAAGAGAGCCATAAAAAGGAACTCGTCCCAGTTGCCATAACTGATTATGATAATAGCTCTAACATTGTCATAACCAAGACAATGGGGAGGAATTTGAAAAAAATGTAAAACATAATCATTTTAAATGAAAGAACATGACAACTGTTGTCTTGGGTGTCACTTCCTTGGGTTAATTTTTGCCTTATAGATTTTAAGATGGGGGAAATGGTGGAGTTAGAAACAAAAGCTTAGATCTGAGTTTAGAGGGGAAACCTGTGAGTTGTTTGTGTTCCCATTGTGATAGCTCATGCATCCTGCCGTCTTCTCTCCTCCTCGGGTGTGTGTGTGTGTGTGTGTGTGTGTGTGTGTGTGCTTCATGTGTGTGCTCCGTGTTTTGCATGCATTAGCATGGCGCATGCTTGGGGATGGGTGCTGGCTGGGCCTGGGCGGGGCTGGCTACCTTGCTGCTGGCTGTTAATCTGGAGTAACTTCGCCCTGCCAGGCAGTCAGGCAGGCAGGCAGGAGGCCCACCCTGGCAGAGGACTCAGTGTAAGACTGTTCTTTCTCAATTCTCCCCCCAGACACACCATCCTGAGAAGCCACTTTTTCCTACCACAGGAAGCCCAAGAGAACACTATAGCTAGCAGTCTGACAGCCAAACTGAACCCTGGCCTTTTGTATCCTGCCAGGTTTGAAAAGCTGGACATCACCCCTAAAAGTGCCCAGAAGATCAAGCCGGTGCTTGAGCGGTGGATGGCTGAGGCTGAGGCCCGCCATCGAGCAGGTATGCAGAACCTGACCGAGTTTATCGGGAGTGAACCGTCCAAAAAGCGCAAGCGGCGCACCTCCTTCACACCCCAGGCCCTTGAGATCCTCAATGCCCACTTTGAGAAGAACACACACCCCTCTGGGCAGGAAATGACCGAAATTGCTGAGAAGCTGAACTATGACCGGGAAGTAGTTAGAGTTTGGTTCTGCAATAAGAGGCAAGCCCTGAAGAACACAATTAAACGCTTAAAACAGCATGAGCCAGCCACGGCCGTCCCTCTGGAACCCTTAACAGACTCTCTGGAAGAAAACTCCTAAAGAGATGCCTTCCCATCATCAGAAGCAAAATCCACAGAAACAAAACCCCATCCCTGGGATTCCACCAAAAACACAAGAAGAAAACGAGAGAGAAGAAGAAGAAAGAAAATTTAAATTAAGTTTAAAAATACACCCAGTCATCATCACCCTTGTATGTAAAAGACTAAGAAAACTACCAAGTGGACAGGATGGTTTCTATGTGTCCGTTGGTTTTCCAAAAAGAAAAATTTTTGAGAATTTGTAAGTGAGGACTACACCGCACAGAAAGTGTGTGTGGTAGGATAGTTCCCATCCCCCACCTGTCTCCCCAAAGCCAGTTTTTTAAAGCAAACCAAATAACCACATACTTTTTTTCTGTGTATTATGAAAATGTGAACACATTTTAAGGAAAAAAAGGAAAACAAAACTAAACCAAAAAATGACAACAAAAACTTGTCTCTGTTCAAAGCGAATACAAGCCCGCCACCTGGAGGAGGGACCACATCCTTTCAGGTACTAAGTGCTGATTCTCTATGAAACCTATTAACCAAAGTCAGAAACATGGCATTGCAAACGCGATCGTTCGTCTACTCTTCTCTGCGTGTAAAGTTGTGTTACGAATTTTTACATTTGTACTAATGGAAAAATAGGAAGCCTGATTTCCACCCATCTTTCTCCATCTATTGTCTCCACCAAACAGGGTGGGTGCCATTGTTGAAGCCATTCTGTGAGGCTCACTATTGGTTTGTTTGGGTTTTCGTTTTGTTTTGTGGGAGGGAAAGGCCTTTTTTCTTTTCCTGGGGTTTTTTTCCCCCTTTTTTGGTTTCTTAAAGGGGGTGGGGGGCATCCTGGATCGTGTGCCAAAGCATTCATTGCTTTCTTCTCACTCTGACTTGTGGGTTTGAGAAAATAAAAGGGAGCTCGCATTTCCCGTTCTTCCCCGTTTCTCCATTTCCCCTGCTCATGGCCTTTGGGGTCTGTCTGCTGGAAGGCCGCAGAAGCTGGGAAGAACCGTGCTTTTCCATCAAGATCTTACTGAAATGCAGGAGAGACTCCAAAATAACTAGGGCTTTGCTCAATGAACTGTCAACACTGGCATAAGCTGTAATTGTGCTCACTGTCCACACCAGAGCTTGGGATTTTTCTCAGTCTGTTGGCCACGTACATGGAGAGCTGACCAAAACTAATTTTGTAATATAAACATAAGCTGCACATTTGGTTCAATACTTACATCTATGTTATGCTTCTGTGCAAAGCAATTTCTCTCAGAAGTCTGATAGCCAAAGAAATGTCTCAAGGTTTCAGTCAAAGTACTCACAGGCGTGCACACACCCATACACACCCACACAAAGAAACAGGCCCAGAGAAAGTGATGGCAAGCGGATTGTTAGGGGCCATCGAGTATCCTGTTAATTTCATCTTTGCTGCCATTTCTTTTAACCAACAGCAATGGCAGACCTTTGAGGGTGGGGGGAGTAACTTTTCTTGGGATAGACAATGGAGCAGAAAAGTGACAGACAAATTTAAACAATTGGAATTGGGGGCTGGGTTCTTAAGGGGAAAGGAAGTTAAGATTTAAGTGACTCTACTAAGAGAAAAATATATAGATGTAGCTCATTTAAACATCAAAATAACCTTCACTATTAGAACTAGAGGATTTGTTCATTTTTTAAAAACAACTTCCTCAAGAGCACTGTGGGCCACTATACCCTAGGAAGCCCACAGAACGTGCTGAGATGTGAGGATGGCTGTGCAGGTGAACACTTGGGATCTGCAAAGGTGTTTGCAGCCAGGTGTAGGCAGGTGCTCTGTCAAAGGAGCAGACAAAAAGAACAGTCAATTTGCTTGCTGTTGAAAAGTAAATAATTATGAGTAACTTGTTAATAATCATGCTCCTATATTATCCAGAAGTAAATTGTGAAAGGAAAAAAAGAGAAACTATACCTCAAGTCACCCAACTGATTAGAAATGCCATCTCCTTCCCCTAACAACCCCCCCCCCGACACACACACCTGGGGTTCTAGTTTCTTCTTCCGCAGGCTCCTTTGCTGGTTGTGTAAGTGGGACAGTGTAATTGTCCCCTTAGATTATTCATGCAGCCATTAGGAGACTACCAACGAGGAAACTCTAAAAACAAAAATCCTGGAAGTAGAACCAGTTGCTTGTAAAGGTGTTTCCATGCACCAGTCCAGTGCCAATTGGGCCACAGCTAGCCTGGTCCACGCCAATGACATCACGGTACCCATTTTGCCACCTCAAAAACTGCACAAATACCAAAGTGCAGGAACACAAAACTTTATTGATTAAACCAGATTTTGTATTCTCCTAGGACTTGTTCCAAATTCCATCAAGAAAAGTTCCCCAAGAAGAGAAGTTAACAAGATAACATATGATGGATGTTAAATGTTTAAATATATGCTGGCAGCAGATATATAAGGCCTGCTCAGTTCTGAAATCTATAATTGGAAGGGTATAACTAGGACAGCAAAAATATAAAATAACAGTAATTGTCCAGAATAGAACAAAAAAGGAATATATTCATCCCACAATCACAAAACCATTCATGTGCAGTGATTTTTTTTATAGTTTTATAATTTTGTATTGTTTTATAAATTATTTATAAGGTGTTGTAATGCTTCTTATATTAATTTTTTACAGATAAATTTTTTGCTACAAGGCATAAAAAGGTGCCTGAACAGATTCTTAGGAATATAAATTATACTGTGTAACTCATAAGTCTCCAGGACCACATCAATTGCTTAATTTTTTAATGACATTTCTTATTTTTACTTGTAAACAACTTCATATGCCAGTAACATTTAAGTGTCTTTTATGTTCCCATGAACTGAAGGTTAAGGTTGTCTCCAACAAAAAAAATAAAAGCCAATTTGGGCATATGTGATTGTATTTCAAGCTTCAATATTTTTCTCACACATCCTTAAATCATTGTCATCTTCATTGTCTTCATTATTTGATGAAAAATACAATGAATACTATATTTTATACTTGTTTGTGGGTTTCTTTCTCTTTCAACCAAAAAAAAAAAAATGTTTGAACAGTTAAAGCTTTCACTTGCATTTGCAAGGTTTTGGTTTCTTTAGGTTTGTAATCACACAGATACACACACACACACACACACACACACACACACACACACACACACAACACAGAAAACAAAAAAAGGAGCTAGGAAAAATAAAACAAAACAAGTAGAGGCATATCAAAGAACTCAAGCTATAACCAAAAAGAAATCGTAAATTGCCTTTGCTGTCTTCTCTACGCTGGACCAAAGTTCAATATTTGTAGGTATATGCACATTGTATAGATATGGCTAAATGTTGCTGACAATCTCGCAATACTAAACTGTTCCTATTTTAAGAAAAAGAAAATACAAACTGTTCATCAGTGTTTTACCTCAGCACTCTACTTGTACCCAGTTAATGACCAAGCTTAAAAAAAAATGGAGAAAAAGGAAATTGATTTTCATTTCCATGTTGACTGTAAAATCTGTTTGGATAACATTTTGTAATGAGCTTTCTGTCATGTGATTTGCTTGTCTTCAACTTGAAATTATGTGAGGCACATTTGTTTTTTGTTGTTAAGAAAGTGATTTTTTTTAGTCCTATGTGCTGTGATCTAAACTGGTCACCAGGGTCACTTATGAGGCACCACAAAGAGATCTGCTTCTCCACGCCTAGTGCAGGCAGCAGGAGGAAGGGCAGGGAAACAGACTGGGTTGGTCTGGAAAAACCACCATGATGAGAAGTTGACAAGATAGACTTGTGACCAAGAAGCCAAACTGGATATTTAAAAAAGCTCCTTACTTGCTCTGACATTGAAACCAAAGCTGATTTATCTGCACAGGTTGCTTAATGTTTAAAAAAAAAAAAAAAAAACTGTACTTAATCTAGAGCAATATCTGTATGGTCGGTAAAGCTGCACTTTGTGTATTTCTTAACAGCTTCAAATCTGTCACTTTTAATTTGTACCATAAAAAATAAAGAATTGTTTGACATGAGCTTCTAGGCTAAGTGTGTCTTGCACTCAGATGAGTCACTGGAATTAGAAGCATTTACATAAGCATACATTACAACTCCAATTGTTAAGAAAAGAAGGGAGTTCTAGACAAACTGGTTACTATCATGATGACTGTATTTCTTCGGATGAAATACCATATTCATTGGGACTTCTTTGGTGGCAAGTTATAAAATCCAACTCAAACTCATATAAAGTATAGACACTATATTTTTTGACTTAATGGGATATCCTCTTGTGGACATCAAGCACAACTGGATACAGAATGTCATCAGCCTGTCCCACTTGGCTTCCTTAGATGAACTCTCTGGGCAACCACCCCAAAGCTCTGAGTCATGCATCTGTCCCTAGGCTAAGCTCAATGGTGTTGAGGACACTGCACCTAAATCAGCCATTTCCAGTCATAGCCTCCGCCTCACAACAACACCAGATGACACCACTGCAGGACAATGAGAGGAGTCTCCATAAGAGCCAAAGGACCAAAAATGAGACATGACAGTGGTCAGATAGAACCCAGAGCCACCACAGTCTACTGATTACACCCAGCTGTGTGCCAGGGGTTGAAGAGAGCTCTGCCAGGAGACAGTGCCTTGCTGCTTTTAAGTAATGTCTGTAATTGCATGTTCTGGAAAATTTAGGCATTTAGAATACACTCTTTAGAATATATGAGGAGTGAGTTAATGTTCTTATATAATATACTAATTCAAAAAGAAGGTAGGAACACCTTGCTAAAAATACTAGTAAAAAAGTAATAATATTTAGAATCACAATCTCCATAGTTTTAGTGATCTTTAACAAGTATTTCTTAAGCTACATGGAAATCTATACATCAACTTCATGTTATGATTGATAATAAGTGCTGTGGGGCAATAAACAGAACCCAAAATCTGAGCGCCCATGCATTATAGATGGGCAAAGTAGGCAGGAAGCTCCAAGACTGACTGTAAAAGGAGCAAAATAATATTGATGGGTGGGGAAAAGACTAAAGAAAATCATTTTTAAGCTCTCTTCCCATATAAAATACTTTTAAAATATTCTGGGCAAAGGTCCTGCCTATGATTATACCTATTATTATGAGATATGTTTGACCTAGGGAATTCTCAAGTGTCTCTTTTAAAAAGACAGCCATCATTTAAATTCAATCATTCCATATTCCACAGATATTTGCTAAGTACTTTCCATGTGCCAGAAAAACTCTATGAATTGAGGATTCAGAAATAAACAGAATTTTTACTTTCAAGAAACTTGTCCTCATTATGCAAAAACCAGTAATATTTATCCCAAAATTAAAATCATCCCATATTTCTTAAACTATAATATTACACAAATAAAAATAAATTTCAAACTTAAGATGATGAAAACCAGTTCGGAGGCCAACCTCAAAAAAGAGAAAATGAATGGGTAGTAATAGACTAGACTCAGAAGACAATCTCCAGTATCTGTTTTAAATGGTATAAAAACCTATTTTGATAATAATTTTCTACCATATACACACATTACATTTAGTAAAAAGTGTATTAGGACAAAAGTCTGTGGTTAGAAAAAGTCCAGCAGCTGTGTGTTACAACATACGGATTATACAAACTCCACACTCACAAACATGGTTCTGGGCTTCTTATTCATTGTCCTGGCCAATAGCACCCATTTGGCTCATCTACTAAACACTGAGGGGGAAAAAAAACAAAACAAAAAAAACATGGTCAAGGGGAAAAGATAACATCTAGGGGGTTTTCAGTATACTGGATGAAACTCTTTCCATGTTTTCTTAAAACAGAAGTTTAGTATAATGTACCCTCTCTTTGATGGTGTTTCTCCTTCTGTTTGCTTTATCCTTATCAATAAATAGACATCAAACTGGGCATGGTGACACACGCCTGTAATCCCAGTACTTGGGAGGCTGAGACAGGAGGATTGCAGGTTCAAGGACAGCCTCAGCAAGTAGTGAGACTCTCATCAACGTACTGAGACCCTGTTTCCAAATAAGAAATAAAATTGGACTGGGGGTGTAGTTCGAAGGTAGAATGCTTCTGGGCTCAATCCCCAGTACCACAAAAAATAAAAAATAAAAATAAAATAAGTATACATCAACCATCCAAAGCAGAAATCTGGACGTCATCTCAACTGTGGTATATACACATCCATGTAAACACACACACACACACACACACACACACACACACACACTCACACAGTTCCAAACACCAAAAATCCTGGCAATTCTGCCACATGAATCCCTTTGGAATCTGCATCCTTGTCTCCTCCCCACTGTTAATACTTTAGTTCAGACCCAGCTAGCTCTCACCTGGATCACCCTATGTTCCTCGTAGGCACCTCACTCATCATATATTTGAGGCACCAGAGTAGTCATTCTACAAGGCCTGTATGAGTATATTTCTCTTGCTGAAAACCTTCCCAATGTTTACAGTCGCCTTCAGAATAAATGGTCTCCAGCATAGCACACAGTGCCTGTTGTAACTTGGTCCTTGTTTGTTCTTCAGAGAGTTCTCTCATCAGTTTCCCAATTTATACAGTGTGTCCTAGCCTTACCAAACTTCCTGATACTTCTTCAATGCCCAAAGCACTTTTGATGTTCTGCATAGATCACCGCCCACTGCATGGGTAATCAACCTAGTCTACTCATTCTGTAAGATTCAGTTTGGTTGAATTCCACAAATAGTTATTAGACTCCTCCTATGTACCAGATATTGTGCTTTCTTCATTGTAACATTTATCAAGTTTGTGCATTTATTAGCTACCACTTCTACGGTACAAAATCACTGCCACAGATGTCTGAATGACCTGTGGCTGTGCCCTGCTATAGTTGCAATATATTTTTTAGCTAGTTGTCATTTGTATGTGGCAGATCTTCTTTGCCTATTAAGAGTAATAGTAATCTCATATTTACAGAATTTTCAAAGCTCTCCCAAGTACATTACTTTATTTGCTCCTAACGTAAGCCTGTACAAGTGTGGTATTTCTATTTTACAGATGAGAACTAAGAATCATAAAAGATAATAGGTTTGACCAAGATCCCAGAGTCCATAGGTAGAACTGGCACTTCAATCCACTAGGAATCAGAGTACTCTCTATGACGAGTAAACACAATGAAATGGTGTCTGATGCCAGCAGGACTTTGAATCACCAAGTGAAAAGTATATTCTGCAATATACAGTAGCAGTTTGTGAAAAGCTTACTGTTGTGGGTGATAAATTCCAATTATCTAATTGCCAAGTCACCTATGTGAACTTAACCTAAATGATTCATGCTCAGCAGAAATAGTAAAAGATACATAAAGGGAAAATAGAAATGTCTAAATATGTTATTTCATTACATTATCACCAAGATTTGGGGGCTACAGATAAGAGTACAAAGAGTTCCAATCATTCCAAAGGCAAATGAGTTTAAAACCAATTTAAAAAGTCAAAGAGAAAGTAAGTGGATCCTGGAGACAACTTGGCTAATCCCGCCCAAGTGAAGAGCATGCATGCAGTGTGTCAGGAAAGAGGAAGCTGGCCTGGGACCCAGGCTGGTGGGTCCATTTCGAACTTTCTCTGATACTCTCATGCCACTTTTAAGAATTTTAGTTGTTCTAATGATTGAAGGACTTGCTTTTTTTTTTTTTTTTTTGGTATAGTATGGTACAGGAGATTGAATTTAGGGGCATTCTACCTCTGACCTACACACCCAGCCCTATTTTTTATTTGTATTTTGCAACAGGACCTCGCTAGGTTGATGGCAGTCTCATTACTTGCTGCGGCTGTCCTCAAACCTGTGATACTCCTCTCTCAGCCTCCCAAATACTGGCATGACAATCATGTGCCACCACACCCAACTGAAAGACCTGCTTTACCAGTCCTCCTAAGATATTCATTTGGAAACAAATCTTTCCCTGGGGGATAGACCTCAAACCCAACCCACAGTTAAGGGTCAGATCTATACAGATCTGAGAGACTAGGGCTCCCCCGAGACTCAGATTGAAGGGGAAGAAAACAGGCCTTGGATGGAAATGGCTGTGATGAGGAGGGGTTCAGCAGGAAGAGTCAGCAGAGTCCTGAGCAGCTATGAGGGAGAACTTGTGTGTGCCAGGAAGAAATTATGACAATTGGGGTTAAATGGTCCCCCACCCCTAGACACAGGGCTGAGGCTAATGAGAGACATGTGAGGTTCCTAAGGTACAAAATGTAAGGAGATACTCAGAACATTCATACAATTAAAATTTGACATCTTAGTGCCTCACACACCTTCCCTCTGTCATGGTTCTTCTCCAGGGGTTGGTGCCAAGATGCAGAAGGAGAGCTCCTGCCAGCAAGAGAGGAGTCCAGAAGATGGGCAGAAGTTGGTAGCTTTAAAGTGACAGCAACCTTTAGATTCACAGAAAAAAATAAGATATGACGCTGATACCCAAACCTCCCTCCAGTTAAGTCCTTATCAGATGCTATAAAGTTAAACCTGATGCTTTTGAGGTTTTGCAGGTCCAAGACCACCAGACACTATAAAAAATGGAGATTCCTATCCCTGTAAACTACTGGAGGATCTATGAGTCCTGTTCAAAAGAAAAAAAGAAAAAAACTTGTTTAAGCTAAGTTAAAGACAACATGCTTGATTTACAGATAGCTCTTCCAAATCTGTAAAAACAGAAAGATGATAAGTAGTGGTGGCATATAATCCTTATAGTAAACTAATTATTAGTACTAATGTACAGGGACATAGTAGTCAATATGCTAAATTGTATGCTGTGTTTCAGGCCTTGCTTCACAAGGACTTTTCATGGAGTTATATATATAGTCTCATGATCTGTTACAAATAGGTTGGCTACCTGGCTTCCAGTTTAAAGGGCTAATCAATGGATGGTCCAGGGTATAGAGTTATGAGGGGAAGCATTGTGGCAGGGTATCTGGGTTATTGCACAATGTACTAACATGTCATATTTTCACATAGATGTCCACTGCAACAGCAATATCATCAGAACACAGGTGAATGGCTTTGTTGCCCAACAAACCAAAATAACCAGGCTTGTGAATGTTGACCCACAACCTTGATGACAGGCTTGGCACAGTGGGCTCACCAAAAATGCAGTCATATAGATGAAAAAAGCTACTGACAGATTCTTATGTTCTGAAGGCTGTGGCCTTCAGTGATGTTAACTTGTGACCTGACTGTCAAGAACCCACCACTAGAGCTGAGGCCAATTTTTCTCTGTCTCCTTTAGATCACTTAGGATGATACTTTTGATCCCTGGCTAGGAAGAGCCAGCACCCCTTGCCAGCTTGGAGAAGTTACAGAAGACAGAACTATTTCCTTTACCAACTCTTAAGATTAGGGATCCAAGTCTGGGGGTGGAGGGGATGAGATAGAATTGGAGAAATAAAAGTTGTAGATAGAAAAGAGACAAACAAGGAAAAAATAGAAGACTGTAGCTTTAAACCTAAAACCTCCATGATGATCCTTATCTTCACCCTACAAGATCTGTTTTCCTTAGGCAAATATCTCTAAAAGGCCCCCACCTTTAATCCTAAAGGCCCATCTTCACCCTACAAGATCTGTTTTCCTTAGGCAAATATCTCTAAAAGGCCCCCACCTTTAATCCTAAAGGCCCATCTCCCCACCTAAAGTTTCTAAAATGTTTGGTAAACAAAGGATTCATAAGGAATATCTGACACTCGGTTAAGCCCAGGCACCACTCAGCCACTCACCAATTAGATGTCAGCAATCTGAGGATTCTGAGGAAAACCAGACCTCCATTCCTCCTGTGTACCCCTACATACCCCTCAAGGGGTCTCCTATAAAAGAAGAACTGTGAGACTCCAAAGGTACCTCCCTCACTCTCAAGCTGGCCTGCATCCTCCCTTGAATGTGTACCCTCTCACTTTCCTAAATAACCCTCTGTCTTTTGTCTCTTAAGTAAGTAAATAAAATAACAGCAAGAGCAACAGCTCCTGGAGAAGGCTGCTCACCCAGCTAGTGGGGCTTCAGAGCCTGCAGCTCTGTGGTCAGGCTTGACACAGGATGTGGGATTCAGCCTCTTTCATTATCCTGGCACAGGCCTTGTACCTTCCACAGCTCAGCAACTTTTCCTTAAACTGTGCTCGTTGTCCATAAAGCTCCTACTAATTCACCTCCTTCCAGTCTTCATTCAAATCTATCTTTAAAGTGGCTACAAGAACCACCCAAATTAATATTACTACCTGCACCAGCACCCCCAGCACTCCCAAAACCCTTAACCCACTCCACTTCTTCATTTTCCCATGGCACTTATAGTCATCTAATATACTACATAGTTTAATTTATTTATTAGGTTTGTTGTTTGTTATCTCTTTTCTTGCTAGAATGTAACTTCCTCAAAGTTAGCAAACCTTATTGAATTTACTTTTTGCAAGCCCCCCAAACATCGCCTGGCATATAGTAGGTGCTCAATAAATGTTTGTAGCCTAAATTAAAGAATGAGTTTTGGGAATAAAATGGTTTAGAGTTGCCAGATTTTGCAAATAAAAGCATAAGGGGAATGCCTGCTTTCATTTGAATTTCAGACTAACAAAAAATGTTTATTATATGCATATCCCAAATACTGCGTGGGACATACTTAAACTAAAAAATAAAGTCTTTTTGTTGTTGTCCACCTGAAATTTAAATTGAACTCCACATCCTATATTTTATCTGACAACCCTATATTGGTTTCAACTACAATAATAATTACCATTTTATGATTGAACAATTTATAGTGGGCCACACACTACATTAAGGGTTTTACCCACATTTAATCTATGCAACAATGCTATGAGATATTATTTAGTTTCTTCCTTTTGCAGAAGAGGCAACTGAAGCAGAGAGAGGTTAAGTCTGTAGCCCAAACTCTCAGAGATATTAACTGAGAGAATGAAGATAAAAGACTAAAAGTAAGTTCTCCCTAACCTAGATGCCCAGGGCACTGGTCAAGCACCCTTCTTGAGTGCTTCTCCCTGTTTCTTCCCAACATTGCTGTATCTCTCCTAGCACCTGCCATGGTAGCTTTTTACACTTCCAGACTAATCCTTTCAGAACAAAGCACGGTAGCCCAAATTGCAAGTAAAAACCTTGGAGCTATGTTTCTTTCAGCCAGAGATGCCCACCACCAATTCCCAGCCCAAGCCTCTGAGAGAAAGGTAGCCCCTGGCCAGTTTGAGAGATGCTCAGTGTCCAGAATCCAAAGGATACTGAGCTTTTTCAGGAAAACCATGATAAATCTTACCAAACTAGTCTATCCTTCCTCCCCAAACCAGAAAAGGAAAGATGGAAAGGTTGGTCTCTTGTCTATGAGTCAGAGGTCCTCCATTTAAAGTTAAATATCTGATTGTACATCAATGGGACACTTTGGATAGGGGCTGCTAAGGATAATAGGCATAAACTGAGACTTAGTTCAAATATTGGTCATTAAATAAAGAAGCTACTCATTTGATGCTTGTATATATTGCTTTTTGTGGAAGTAGAGTTGTAACAGAAGACAGGTGTGGTAAGACTCCCAGTACTGGCTAAGACCAGAGAATCACAGTTTTAAGGCCAGACTCTGAAACTTAGTGATCCCTTGTTTCAAAATAAAATAGTTCTGAGAGTGTAGCTCAAAGGTAGAACGCCCCTGGGTTCAATTCCCAATGCCACAAAAATAATAATAATAAAATAAAAGTTGTAACAGAGATTAGAAACTCAAATACTGACAAAGCAGCCTGGAGATGTCTATGAGCAAAATGGACCAGGAAAACAGTACAAGCACATGGATAAGAAAGTAACCAACACTTGGCCTCAGTGTCAGGGGTGACAGTGAGTGGCAGAGAGTGTAGTGAATAGGAGAAGGAATGCTTTCTTAAAGGACGTAACTGTGACTCAGCTCTGGCCTGTTGTCACCACGTGGGAAGGCAGGGCCAGTGTTGTTAGATCTTCTCATTTTTTCCAGAAATACAAAAAATCCTTATTTTACATGAATTATCCTAATTTATAAATATCAGAAACAGTTCAAACAGTTCAAATTTAAATATACAGAGACCAAAGACAATTTTCCCAAACAGTACTGGTTTTTTCATCTCTGAGTATTAAAAACTGGACAATTCATGAATCATAACATCAAGTAACTTGCTTTTAATCCTTTAAGTAGTTTTTTTTTATATGTCCATCTGTCCAGCTCTGTAATTCAGGGACCACATCTTACTCATTTGTGGGTGTCCAGCCCAGCAGTAGGTCTATACCAAGTGATCAAAAAATGTTGACCAAAACACAATACAACACCAGGGTAAATCTTTCATTGGTTGTGGTTCTCAGGCACCCCTGGGTAAAAATAGTTGGCCTGGGCTCCAGATGTATGGGGACATCCACGGACCTCACAATACATTCCTACACTGGAGAGGACATCAGTGACATCTCAAGCCCAACAAAATACCTTCTCTAATTCTCTTCTAATTTAGTCCCTTTGTCCCTAACTTTTGACTTCAATGTCATCATCCTAGCATAATAATAAGGGCCTTTATCAAGAAAAAGAAAAGGCTGCCAGGCACAGTGTCACACACCTGTAATCCCTGTACTTGGGAGACTGAGACAGAAGGACTATAGGTTCGAGGCCAGCCTCAGCAACTTAGCAAGGTCCTCAGCAATTGAGTGAGAATCTGTTTCAAAAATAAATAAATAAAATAGAGCTGGGAGTGTGGCTCAGAGGTAGAACACCCCTGGATTCAACCCCTAGTACTACAAAAAATATACCATATGCATTTACAATTAATCCAAGTCCACTTTCAAATAACATCATACTACTTCACAGGCAGTCCAAGTACCCTATAGAGGATTTCCAATTCTTCCCTTCCATCATTTATAATATTGTTATCATTCATTTCACTTATTTATAAGCTACAGTGATTGAAAATGTTATTATTATTATTACTATTATTTTGAGCAGATTATTTTATGTTAATTCAATTAAGAATAAGAAAAATAAAATATTTTATATCATTTATATTTCTTTTCTAATGTTCTTTTTTCATGTAGATTTGAATTTCTGATCTACATTATTTTTCTTCTCTCTAAATAATTTCTTTTTCAATGCTGTGTATGGAATCCAGGGCTTCACACATACTTGGCAATACTCTACCATTGAGCTAGATTCCCAGTCCCTTCTTTTTTATATATGAGTTTTATTGGTGCCTTGTAATTGTACATGATAGTGAGATTCATAGTGATATATTCATATATGCACATGACATTACTTGATCTGTTTCCTTCCCTGTACCTTCCCTTTCCCTTTCCTTCTCCCTCCCCCACTCCTCTTTCTCTACTCTACTGGTCTCTCTCCTAATTGTCAGAAGATCTCTTTCCTTTCTTATTCTCATTCTAGCTTCCACATATGAAAGAAAACATGCATCTCTTGGTTTTCTGAGTCTGGATGATCTCACTTAGCATAATGTTCTCCAGTTTCATCCTTCTTTCCTGCAAATGACACAATTTTGCTCTCTTAATGGCTGAGCAAAAGTCCACTCGTGTATACATTTTTTTTTACGCATTCATCAGTTGACAGATACTTAGATTGGTTCCATAACTTAGCTATTGTGAATTGTGCTGGATGTATCACTATTTTTTTTTTTTTTTTTTTTGCAGTACTGGGGATTGAACTCACGGGCATTCTACCTCTGAGCTACACCCCCAGCCCTATTTTTTGTTCTTTATTTTGAAACAGGGTCTCCCTAAGTTGCAGAGGGCCTCCCTAAGCAGCTGAGGCTGGCCGCAAACCCAGATCCTCCAGACTCAGCCTCCCAAATGCTGGGATTATAAGCGTGCGCCACCACACCCAGCTCACTATATTATTTTGACCTTAATTCTTTTGGAAAGATACCAAGGAGTGGCATAGCCCGAGCCCCTTCTAAAGAATTCTTTTACAACATTTTTTGTAAGGCAGGTCTACTGGTGAAAAATTTCTTCAACTTTTGTTTGTCTAAGAAAGTTTATTTCAGCCGGGCGTGGTGGCTCACGCTTGTAATCCCAGCATTCAGGAGGCTGAGACCGGAGGATCCGGGTTCGCGGCCAGCCTCAGCTACCTAGTGAGGCACTCCGCAACTCGGCACTCGGTTTCAAAATAAAAGAATAAAAAAAAAATAGGGCTAGGGGTGTAGCTCGAAGGTAGAATGCCCCTGAGTTCAATCCCCAGTACCCAAAAAAAAAAAAAAAAAAAAAAAAGAAAGTTTATTTCTTTTTCACTCTTGAAAGATAATTTCACTGCATTTAGAATTCTATGCTGGTGGTTTTTTCCTTCAACCCTTTAAGTATTTCATTTTACTCTCTTCTCACTTGGGTCATTTTTTAAAAGAAGTTTGATATAATTCTTGTCTTTCTCCCTCTATAAGTAAGGTACATTTTTCTCTCTGGCTTGTTTCAATATTTTTTCTTTGACTTCAACTTTCCACAGCTTGAATATGCTTATGGCCTCAATGTCAACGGTGATTGGTTATTTCTAACTATAGATCCAGGATGCTGAGCTTCCTGGATTTGTGGTTTTGTGTCCCTCATTAATTTCAGAAAGTTCTCAACTACTACTTTTCAAATATTTCTTCTATTATTTTCTCTCTTTCTTTCTGATATTATTTACTCTCTTTCTTTCCAATATATACACATACCTTGTACATTTTGCAATTGTCCTACAGTTATTTGATATTCTTTTTCACCATTTTTGTTCTTTTCCTTCTTTGTTTTTCAATTTTTGGGGGGTTTTGTTTGTTTGTTTTTCAATTTGAGAAGTTCCCACAGACATATCTTCAAGCTCATTAGTTCTTTCCTCAACCATGTGCAGTCCACTAATGAGCTCAACAAAGGAGATTCTTCATTTCTGTTACAAATTTTTATTCCTATCATTTCTTTTTGATTCTTTGTGCTTCTATCTCTGTTTTCATTAACTATCTCTTCTTCAATGTTGCCCACTTTTTTCATTAGATCCTTCATCCTATTAATCTTAGTTGTCTTAAATTCCAGATCTGATAATTCCAAAGTCTCTGTCATATCAAAATCTGGTTCTGATTCTTGCTCTGTCTCTATAAAGTGTATGGTTGTTTTTCCTTTGGGGTTTTAGGTTTTGCTTTTCATCATTTCTTGTAATATTTGAAAGACAAATATGATGTATAGGGTAAAGGAACTGAAGCAAACAGGCCTTTAGTGTGAGGTTTTATCAGTTCCTGGTTTGAGGTTAGGTTGCATTAACTGTTTCAGATATGGTGTCAGTGGCTAAGATTTTCTCTGTTGTCCTTGTTTTTGTCTCCCCTGCTGTCTTTAAATTTTCCTAGAGACTTCCTCTTAAGTAAGTCTAAAATATGTATTTTTCCACTCTAATTCCCTTTTATATACAGTATCCTGTATACAGTATTGATACAGTAGTACTGAGTAGGGGAAAGTGTTTTATAAATTTATAACTAGGTCTCAGTCTCTTAGTGAGATTGTGATAGACATTTTGTTTCTCCTACATCAAAGGTGAGAGGGGGCTAGAATTGGGCATTTTCTCTACCTTCCAGCTAGTTGGTTAAGCTCTGGTAAAATAGTTTCCCTTGAGAGCAGGTGTTATTAAGGAGAATAGAGAGCTCTGGGCTATTTCAAAATGGTAACTTATTTCCATTCCCAGCAAGAAGCATGAGAAGATTTTTCTCCTATCTTCCA
Source organism: Graphiurus murinus (assembly GCA_004027655.1). Taxonomy (NCBI): domain Eukaryota; kingdom Metazoa; phylum Chordata; class Mammalia; order Rodentia; family Gliridae; genus Graphiurus; species Graphiurus murinus. The sequence continues at coordinate 167,209 of PVLC010000127.1, read as the reverse complement.
ATTAAGAATCTAATGGGAACTCTGGAATAAAATTCAAGAAAGCATTGGCTCCTCCCTCTCCCTAGACAAGGAGTTTTTAGCCCTCACGCTTGTCCCCACTGAGCCTCCAGTAATTCATCTATTAGAGTTCACAGCATTTCTATGAAACTAGTCCCAGATGCAGCTTCTGCTCTAGTAAGGTATAATTAATTCTCTGCACTCACTTGTCTCTCCGGTTTACAGAGCAACAATGTGCCCTGTGACTTCAATTCTCTGTTGGCTCTAAGAAGAGTTGTTGATTTTCAGTTTGTTCAATTTTTTTCATGTAAAGATGAGAGCAATTACTTTCAAGCTCTTTACATGTCAAACTGGAAATCAATTCACCAATTGTCATTAAAAGTGGATAAAAGTTTCAGATAAATTCAGGAGTTCATTTTGACATCAACTTCCACCAATTTAAATATATGCATTGCCTTGGCAACATTCAGCATTCAAACATCAAGTCCCAAGTTCAATAAATTCCATATGTTTGATACATATACCATATTCCTTTTAATCAAGGAATGATGTTGTGGAACAGTATGAGGTTTGAAGCCAGAATGCTTAACTTAAAATCTTATTTCTGTCACATACTATCTCTGTTTCTTTGAACAAGTAACTCAGGGGAGTTTATTTTCCTATCTGTGAAATAGAGCAAATAAATACTAATTATTGATATTGAGTTTCTTAGCAGAATCTTGTCATACAGTCAAGGAATGAAATCCTCAGACACCAGGAAAGTGAAAATAGGAAGTTTATTATGAGAGGAAAATCAAGCAGAGAGATAGGTAGGCCACCCCTAAGGGACTCAGCAGACTCTGGAGTCCGACAGGTCCTTTTGGCCAAGCACTCTCCATTGCACATGGCCTTTCCATCAAGTCCACTCTATCTATCAGAGAGAGTAGCAAATGCTTAAAGTTCCCACAAAGGGAAGGGGTCCAAGAGGGTTGCCAATATTAATGCTGGGTATATGAGTTTATATATGTTGACTCCCTTTATCTAGACATTAACCAATGAAAACAAGTTCCTGTTTTTCACATCATTCCTTGACTTAACTTATTATCTATTGACTGCTTCCTCCTTGAAGTCGTGAGACTCTTTGCCCTGCATATTTGTTCCGTGCTCTATACATGTCAACAGTCCATGGATCTATGGTTGGTACACACGTATCTCCAGTTCTTGACATCTTGATTCTATTGCATTCAAGTCCAACGAACAGCACATAACCACCTACCCACCTTCCTTCTTTGGGAGGTCTGGATTTTGTTTTTCTTAATACTTCATCTCTACGTCTCTCTCCTTTACTGTCTACCCAATTTTCTTTTATATATATATATATGATGTATAGGGAGTGTGTATGTGTGTGTAGATGATGATTATGATGATAGATAGATAGATAGATAGATAGATAGATAGATAGATAGAGCACACTTTGTGTTACCACTTGGATCTGGGTTGCCCCCCAAAGGCTCATTCATGTATTGAGGGCTTGGTCTCCAATGCAATAGTGTTCAGAGCTGGGGCTTCTGGGAGGTTATTGGATCATGAGGGCTCCGACCTCATCAGTGGATTAATCCACTGACAAATAAATGGACTACTGACCGGTGGTGGAGACTGTGGGATTGGAATCTGGTTGAAAGCAGTATGTCCTTGGGAGCGGAGCTTGCCCGCAGGGACTCTGTCTTGTCCCCAGCCCCTTCTCACTCTTTCTTTGCTTTCTTGACTATCATGAGATGAACAGCTTTCCTTTGCCACATCCTCCCACCATGATGCTCTGCCTCACCACAGACCCAGAAACAATGAAGCCAGCCAACCCTGGACTGAAAACATGGGCCACAATAAATCTTTTCTCTAAATTATTTTTCTCATGCATTTTGGTTACAGTAATAAAATGCTGACTAACACTGTGTGTATATATATTTGGAGGCTAAAATGATAAAGCTCATACAAAACCGAAGTGCCATCCGATGGATGTTTAGTTTACACATGTAAAGAGTTTTCTTCCTTATTTGCAATTTAGTTTGTAATGTGTTCTAATTTCATAAAGATGAACACAATATCATGAAATAATCTTTAGAAATTTAAACACAGCTCTTTGGTCCAAGCAAATTTTATTTAATTTTGCACAGATTATTAAAGGTAGAAAAATATAACAGAAGGTGAGATAGTTTATTGAACTTTTAAAAAATTAAAATTTACATGGGAAAAATACACAGAACCAAACAAAAGGATCTTAAAGTCACCTTCTTCTCTTCAAGGATGGCTTTCATATCAACTCTAGAAACTCCCACATTGAGTTTTGGGTCAAAATGAAACCACACAACACTATCATATGAACTTCTGCTAAATCAGAACTCTGCCTTGTGAAGCTTAGTAATGTTTTTAATCCAAATGTGAAATTTTGTGGGTTTAGGCCCAAATTTTAACCTGCCAAGGTGTTTCTCAGTAATGCTTCTGTCGTTTAATAAAAACATTTGCCTGTTATCAAAGTCTAAGGCCAACTTTTTTGAAATTCTAAGTAGATGCCTTTAGCTGCAAGTGGCAGATATCTTTGACTCTCCTAAATAAAAAGGGATGCTTATCAAGAGAGAATTAGGACCTCAACTGAATTATACCTGGGTGATCAGACTAGGAATTTGGACATGAACCATCTTATGAGGGCAAAGAAGAAGGAAACATAATAATCTTTAGGTAGGAGCAATCTATTAAAGATACTTTCACCACCACCATCCACTGCCACTGCCCTCATTCTAGGGCACTTATATTAGCTGTATCTCAAATGAGCACTAATATCCCTTTGCATTGTTTAGACTTGCTCACTGTGAGCATGTAATTAGCTAAGACTCTGCCAAATTCTTGGAAATCAGGAAGTGGGAAAATCTTTTACTATCAATACTGAGAGACTGTGCACTACTCATTGTAGCATCAAGACCGTACAGTGGAGAATGACCTCAGCAGAGCAGTGATGGTTAGACCCAGGAATGTAAAAAAAAAAAATCTAAGCCCACCATAAGTGGATATATTAGTTTATTTTTTGTTGTTGTTGTTACTATAATGAAATACCTGAGGCAAGCTAGTTTATAAAGAAAAGAAATTTATTTGGGCCCATGTTCAGGAAGTACAAGTTCGAGGGGCTGCATCTGGTGATAACTTTTCTGCTGACACAGGGCATCACATGAAAGAGACAAGGAGTACACATGTGTATGTGTGTCTCTTCTGGTCTCTTTCCTTCTTCTTATAAAGCTGTGTTAGTCAGCTTTATGTCTCTGTGATAAAATATATGAGATAACCTAAAAGAAGGAAAAAATTATTTTGGCTCACAGTTTCAGAGGTTTCAGTCTGTGGTTGACGTGCTACATTGCTTTGGGCCTGGGGTGAAGCAGAACATCATGGCAGCAGGAACATGTGGAGGAAGAGGCTGCTCACCTCATGGCAACTGGGAATAAAAGAGAGGGAGGGTGGAGAGAGACGAAGCAGGGACAAGGCTCAGGGTCGAGGGCGTGCTCCCTAGGGCCCACTCCCTTCAACTAGGTCCCACCTTCTACATCTCCCACTATCGCCCAATAGTCCATTCAGCTATGGACTCGTCAATGGGTGAATCCATTGATGATCCGCTCGCTCCCCTAGAGCCCACCTCTGAAAATTGATGTATTGGGGACCAAACCTTTAACACATGAGCCTTTGGGAGACTGTGTAAGCTTTGCATTGTTGTGACCAAAATACCTGACAAGACCAACTTAGAGGAGAGAAAGTTCATTCTGGCTCACAGTTTCAGAGATTCAGTTCACGGTTGGCTGGTTCCAATGCAGCAACATCACGAGAGCAGGGCGAGAAGGAGGAAAGCTGCTCAGTTCATGACAGCTAGGAAGCAGAAAAGGGGAGAGGAAGGGAACAAGGACATATGTAATCCCAAGGCCATGCCCACAGTGACCTACATCTCCAGCCACACGCCCTGCCTAAAGTTACCACCCAGCAAATCCATTGAAATTATTAACCTATCAATAAATTTACCCACCGATGAGGTTAGAGAGCCTTCATGACTCAATATATTTTTTTTTTTACCTCTAATATTGCTGCATTGTCAGCCCATGCGCTTTTCTATCCAAACCACAACAGGGAATATTCCAGATCCAAACCATAACAAAAGCCAACAGAATTCAATAACGAGGGCTCTGCTCTAATAATCACCTAATACTAATTACCTCCCAAGGCCCATCTCTAAACACTGTAGTTGAATTAAGATTCCTCCTTTAATACTTCACAACAGGGGTTAAATTTAAACACACAAAGCCTTGGTAGACACATGCAAACCATACCCAAACCATGGCAATAGGGTATTTTTATTTTTTAAAAATGTTTTGGGCTAGCATAAAGCAGAATTGATATTCAAAGGATAAATATTGTTACACAGATATGCCCATTAGTCATAATGGACATCTGTTCTGATTAACCTGTGTTGTCAAATATTTAGACTATTATTCTGTACTTAAAACCATATGGAACAGATTTAATTAAATAAGATGGGTAAGAATGGTAACATTGGAATGAAGAGGCTATCATGAGGAACAATTGTGTTGTTGTTGTTGCATGTAAATAATGGTATTTTTATTTAGGAATCAGTCTTTTTACCTCACAGTCTCAGGATAAATGTACCCACACATTTAAAAAAAAAAAAAAAAAAAAAAAAAAAAAACATCTTTTACATACTAAGGCAATATGACCAAATGTTCCTAGTCACGAACTTTTCAAAGAACAACAACAGGTAACTTGGGGTAAGGAAGGCAAGTAAGAGAACGATCTCTTTTAAAGCACAGTTATTGTACTCAAATAATCTAGCATTCAAGCCAGCAAGAGATAGTTGCAAGGGAAAACATCAGAACGAACAACATGGGCATGCATTCAGTGGACCAAAAGGATCAGCACAAAGAGAAAAGCAAACTGGACTCAGAAGATAAAATTTTAAAAAGAGCCAACCACAGGCAGAGGAGGACAAGGAGAGGGAAAATGGAGAAATCAAAATGACTCAACACAAAATCTACAAAGAAAAACAGAATTATGGATCTTAGGGCTGAAAACAACAACCCAGTAGGGCCATGTAACACCCCTGGTGAAAGCAGTGCAGCCCACTAAGCTAAACCCTTTCATTTTTCATCAGCTTGGCTCCAAACATCTAGAAAGGGGCCTCTTCACACTCTCCATTGTTAGAAAGTTGGATTCTTAGGGCTAGAAAGTTTTATTCATTCTGATAGGGCCCATTATTCTCTACTCTACTTTTAACTACAGTCAATAACTTGTCCCTTTCCTTCTGTTATTATTCCTCAGTATTTATAGATGCATCAGTGGTTTCATTCCTTCAAAATGTGCATATTCAATTCCCTGGATCCCAGGTGCCTTCAAAATGCACAATTTTGAAAAGAATGGAAAGGAAAGAGAGAGAAAGACAAGGGTTATCTTTATGCTCTTTTGCATATCCCCAGTTTATCAATGTCTCCTCAATAATGAGAAAGGCCAAGCTAGAAGAAGCATTTAGTCCCCTAAGTGGGCACATCTACCTGCCCTCCCTACATATTGATTAGTTGATTGATTTTTAAGATTTATAGAAATGCACTCTTGCCAAGGTCTCTGGGTACCTCTATGACAGTAACATTAAGCAATATAAAGCAGCAAATGTTCCCTGTCCCAAAAGCTTCCTCTTACCATTCGAGAGTTTTTTAATGCACATTAAAAGGTAGACTTTATGCCATGCACTCAAGGTCATCCCAACAAGGTTTGCTCAGAGATCAAATGGAAAAAGTTTGCAATGCTACAACAAGCCTATGTAAAAACCTCTCTTTCCAGTCTTCAGAAATTCAAAGAATCATAATCTTAGGAAAGACCTTAAAAGCCATTACTGGTAGTTCCCAAACACTCACCCATGCTGTAGCTTTTCATTGGTCCAAGTGAAGTTAGAAAGTAGAAAAAGGCCTCAGCTCCTTAGTGAGGCCTTCCACAACTTAGTGAGACCCTGTTTCAAAATAAAGAATAAAAAATAGGGCTGGGGGTATAGCTTGGAGGTAGAATGCCCCTGAGTTCAATCCCCAGTACCTAAAAAAAAAAAAAGCCAACATAGGAAGTTTTCCTAAAAACTAGTTAGTATTCCAACATGATATCCTTTTTAATCTTTGGTATTCAAACATATTTCATAAAATGCTGGTGATAACAGTTGGTGGTCATTTTAAATCATATCTACTTGACAAAGCAAAAAAATTGGTAACATAGCTATGTTAATCCTCCAAGTTCCCCCTTTGAAATTTTGATTAGCGAAATTTAAAATCTAAAAACCAATGATTTTTTCAGGTAAGAAAACTGAGGCCCAGAGAGGCCCGAGTGACTCCTAAATCCCTGGGCAGTTAATGGCACAGCGTGGATGGAGAGTCTGACCTCTCAACTTCCACAACGCCTCCATGCTGCCTCTTTTAAATTTCCGGAGTTCCGAGATGTCCATCTTAACCCTCGGTAGTGGCTATTTGTCATTTTTTTTTCTTCAAAGATGGAGATTTATTGAGAAAACTAAGAAATAGACATTCAGGGGAGAATGTGTGCCACTTCAAAAGTAAGAGTGGCCTTGTCATTTCTTGATGCTTCAATTTAAAATTCTTATCTCTTTGGGGAATCTCTTTCCATTGTTTATGTCTTGGTGGGAGCCAGAGCCCAACTTCTACACAGCCAAAGTGAGTGTTAACAGCCAAAGTTAACTTTCTCTTCCCATAGCTAAAGTTACTTAGGTCCAGGCTTCGAAGTTTAACTAAAAATGTCTTGGTCTATGTTTAAGATGGCTTTAACAAAATCTTTAGCTTTAGTGGTACTTAACCCTGCTGTTACAATTTGGATCTGGAATATCCCGCCCAAAATCCTATGTGTTGAAAGCATGGAGCATGCTTTCATGGAGCAATGGAGCAAGGCTCAGAGGTGGGACCTTTAGGGAATGATTGAATTGTGAGGGCTGAAGCCTTAGGAGTGAATTAATCCATTTGATGGATTAATCATTTGAATGGATTTGCCAGATGGTAACTACAGACGGGTGGGACATGGCTGGAGGAGGAGATGGGTCACTGGGAGTGTACCCAGAAGAGCATCTTCCTTCCTTTCTCCCTCCCTCCCTCCTGCCCATTCAAGGGCAGTTTCTCATTTCCCAGTTGGCATGAGCTGAACAGCTTTCTTTCACCATGCCCTTTTGCCCTTTTGCCATGATGTTTCTGCCTTGTAGCTTCTTCTCCCTGGCAGCTATTAATCTGAGTAGGCTATCCTACTCAGAAGCCAATATGTAGTCCTACTATACATGACTAGAATATAGCTCACATCACATCATATAAGAATCAACACACATGTCTGACAATACCTGGTGATCTATAGTCTTTTTAAAGAGATAAATAAAAATATTACTGGGACCTACCTCTGTAGATTCTGATTTAATAGCTTTGGAGTGTGACTATAAACTGTATAACAACACCCCAGGCAATATTAACAAATAACCAAATGTGTTAGCTTTCTGTTACTGTGACCAGAACACCTAACAAGAACAACTGAGAGGAGAAAAGGTTTATTTGGACTCCAAGTTGCAGAGGTTCAGTCATGGTCAGCAGGCTCATCTCAGGGCAGCTGGGAAGCAGAGAAATAGAAAGATGATAAACCCTTCCAGAGCATATCCCAGTGAACAACCTCCTGGCCTACTGTTACCACCCAGGAAAGTCATTCCAAATAATAATCCATCAAACAGACTAATCCACTCATGAAGTGTCATCCCTCACAATCCAATCATTGCCTAAAAGTCCCACCTCTAAACCTTGATGCACTAGGAACCATGCTTTCAACATATGAGCTTTTGGGGGGAAATTCCAAATCCAAACAGTAACACCAGGATTGAGAATCACTAGGCTAATAGATATTGTTGAAATTATCTTAAATATGCAACATAGATTAAGACATCTTCAGTTAAACTTCACAGGTTGAACCTAATTAACTTCAGACATGGAGTAAGCATAGCTGGCACTCCCTAGATAGCCCAGAGTTGAATTGGGATTAGACTCAAGACAAAAAAAAAAAAAAAAAAAAAAAAACCTACCTCACTGGCCATTTCAGATCACTGACCAGTAAAAATTAATGACCCAAGGCCAGATCTTAGTAAGTGGAACATCTTGGTTCATCCAATAGCCAGATCTAATTCTTGGTGGAAATCTAGTTCAAACACAGGCTACCATTGTCAAAGATATATCCAAAGGGAATCCTAATTTTAAAAACAGGGAAATAGGAGAAAAGATAAGCAAACACCTCATTCATTAATTCATTTCATTTTATTCATTGAAATATTTACTGATTGCCTACTACATTCCACACATTAAATTTTCTGACAAATTAGCATTGCACAAAAAAAGAATAACTCTTCACCCTTGTGGAGTACACATTTTAGTGGTCTAAAGAGAGTATACAAGAAGCACAAGTGCACAAGAACTAGTCATGACAAACCAAGCACAACCCTATCACCATTTCCTGTGAACATTGCCTCCTGCTGTACCTAAGACGCCCCCTTGAGCAAAAGTGCAATAGATACTTTATATCATACAGTCTCAGTTCAGGAACTAACTTAGCATTACATCTCTTCCCTTCCCCCAGCTCAGGACTTCCTGAGACTGGTGTCTTCGGTCAGAAGGGGAGTCAGGCTCTCTGCTCCCTCACCTGCTTGTTGCTCCTGCCCTACCCTCTCTGGGGTAGGGCAGGAGAAGGGAAAAGAAGTGAGATGCAGGAAAGTTCTCATGTGACTGTGTGCCTTTGGGCCTGATATGGTTAGTCAAACTTCACACAGCCCACCCTCATGTGGGAAATCTTCTCCCTCTGTCTGCAATTCCCCTGACTCATATGATACATCTCTATTCCAGGAGGATACTTTGATCTTTTCCTCAGTCACCACCAGTTCTTTTGTTTAGATACCATCTTCCTTTCTGATTACCCTACTGAATAGGACTCAGGACTACCCCACATTAGTGATCACTGCTTCCTAACCAGTCACAGTCCTAGCCCCACTTTGTTCTTCCTGTCTCCTATACAAAAATTAAAGAGATTTCCAATCATCCAATTGCCTGAAAACACTCGAGCAAACCCTCACTACTTTAAGCCTTCCCCAATGTCACCCAGCACAAGCCCAAATGCTAAAACAAGTCCTTCCTGATGCCTCTTACTAAGATATACATCCCATGGCTCCCCTCACATACAATTTCCCTTATTGCAGCAAATTAATGCATCTAATTTTGTTTGTTTGACTATACATTGTGGCTTTTGATAGATAGGCTTCAGTGATTACCTAGACTATACCAAATACCTAAAATATGTGGCATTGGCTTACTAGGCAATTCGTTAGTATTGAGGACATGGTTAGTGGAGGCCAGAAAGATGGTAATACACATCATGAAGTGGTAAAATGTATAAAATTGTCACTTTTCGTTACTTGAAAAATATTGTACTTAATGAAATTTCAACCCTAATGGCAATCTAGCAATAAGTGTCAGTTGCTATTGGAGGCTGTTGACAAGGTATCATGAGAAAAGATAAGCTCAGAAAAATATCTGCAGGTATACAATGTTATGGTTTGGATCTTTAATGTTTCCCAAAGGCCCACATGTTGAAGGGTTCCCCAGTTGAAGGTGCCTAGCTGAAGAAAGTCAGGTCATTGGGGTGCACCTTTCAAAGGATTATTGGTGCCCTGTCATTTGCTCACTCTCTCTTTTCTCCTCCCTGGTAGACAGAAGCTTTGCTCTGCTATGTGCTCCACATCATGATGTTTTGCCTCACCACAGGACCCAAAGCTAAGCAACCATGGACTGAAAACTCTGAAACTGTGAGTCAAAATAAACCTTTCCTCCTTATAAGTTTCTTACCTTAGGTATTTTGTCATAGACACAGAAAGTTAACTAACCTAAGGAAGAAAGAAAAGGTAAAGATTCCAAAAATTCATGGACTTTCAAGCTGAAAGAAGTCTTTCAACCTTAACTGGTAAAAGATAATACTGGGAAGAGTTTTGAGCAATGACAGCCTTGAGATAAGGATCAATTCAAGACTACTGCTCACACCCATTGTCAAAGTCTTTAAATGGATTAAGTTGCCTCAGAGTAAAGGTTAAACTAAGAGTGTGATGCCCAGAAAATCTTTTGTATTATAATGCATTATAATGTCTCAGTCAATAGAGACTAAACATGACAAGTTCAAGGACCTAGACAATTAGGGTGAGAAAAAGAAAGAGCTGGCATGGAGACAGGAATGCAAAGAATTATAGAAAATCTAGGAAAGGCATCTAGGAAAAAGACATTGAAAATTTTTGGAAATAAAGGATAAAAGAAATGGAAAATATTTTAAAATTAGAAAGTATCTTGTATGCTAAAGTAAAGAAATAGGATAAATTCAAAAGGCTAAAAGAAAGTCCCCAAAAATTTGAGCATGTCAAGGAATGTTTATGTAGGGTAAAGTTTGAGCATGTCAAGGAATGTTTATGTAGGGTAAAGTTTATAAAAATAATATTGCATGTATGATAAAGATGGTTATATTTACAAATTATTCAAAAGGTCTATGATGAGGTTCTATTACAATACTTTTCTATATTTTCTACTATCTCTTTTTCTGTGATTAAAAGTTAATTTTTATGTAACTGTAATACTATATTTATGCTTCCAAATGTTAAAAATGTATAAATGGGTATTAGATAAAACCCCAGTCAGTATAACTACTCCTGTCCATTTCTATAAGCCTGGCTATTTAGTGTGGGTCAAGAATTAAAATCAGGCTCCCCTCAAGATAAAATAAAAGTAACCCTTCTAGACTAAATATCTCTGTGGGGTCCTACACATCTATAAAAATATGTCTCTATCACAACTCGGGTTTCCCAGGTCTCCACAGATATCGCTCACCAGTCCAAGGTGGTTCTGGATTCACTTCTCCAGTCCTCAACTAACTCTCCCCCCTCCTTACTCTCATGGCTACAGCTGATCCAGACCACTGTCAGTTTTCTCAACTATATGTTCCCAAGCTCCAGACCAACCAAATGTTTCCTTTGTGCCTCCCTAACACGCCCCTTCTGGCAGCGGTTCCTCTTAATTTCACTAGCTGTTCTCTTGTCTCCTCTCAGGACTTAACAACTCATTCCATCCCCAGAGTACCTCTATGGGAACCTGATAACAATTCTACCCAGCTCTCCGACTCTACATCTCCCCCTCAACTCCCTCCTTGGATCCCACTCCTCCTTCTAGCTTTTCACAACAGTGCCACATCTCCTCTCCTTAGCTGCATTCAGTTTTACTCAACCAGGACATTTTCTGTAATGCAATAAAACCCTCACAAATTATCTTCCACCTAACATCTTGTTCCCCTATATCCTCTCCACAGTGGTCCCTCAGCTCACTCTTTTTTTTTTTTTATTGCAATAATTCGTGCTTTGTATTTATACATTTTTGTTAGGTACAAATTGATAAAGACAAATGTGCACACATTTCTCATCTGACCCTATCCCCAATTCCCACCGTGCTCCCTCGTCCGCCCTCCCTCCCAAGTTCAGTTCAGTGAGTGATCTTGATATAATTGTGTAAGTACATCATGTGCCTTAGTATGCTCTCCCCCCCCACCCCCGGTCCATTCCCTTCAGTTAAGTCTACTTCTTTGTTTATCGAGGGTCTCTACTTTTTCATCTGGGGACCCTCTTATGTCCCATCTACTCCCTAACATCCGCGTATTAGGGAGAACATATGTTTCTTTACTCTTTGTGACTGGCTAATCTCACTTAACATAATGTTTTCCAGCTGCATCCATTTCCCTGCAAAGAACATGATTTTGTTCTTCTTTATGGCTGAGTAAAATTCCATTGTGTACATATCCCATAGTTTTGTAATCCATTCATCTGTGGATGGACATCTTGGCTGCTTCCATAGTTTGGCTATTGTGAATTGAGCCGCTATAAACATAGAAACACATGCATTGGTCTGATAGTTTGGTTTCCATTCTTTTGGGTATGTACCCAGTAGTGGAATTGCTGGGTCATATGGTAGGTTCATTCCCATTCGTCTGAGGATCCTCCATACTGTTTTCCACAGTGGCTGCACAAGTTTGCACTCCCACCAACAATGCATTAGGGTTCCCGCTTCTCCACATCCTCAGCTCACTCTTTATAGCAGCTCCGAGCTTCAAGCCTACCTCACTCCTCCAGTGGTTCCACCTATCCGGGTCAACAGAGCTGCCTTCCTCCCTATTCTTGTCGGACTCTCCCTGTCCTCATCTGTTGTAGGCCTGGGAGTAAGTGGAGGGGCCCTTGGACATACGCTTTGGGCAACAGACAACTTGGGTAACAAAGGGTACCTTAACCTCCACAGCTGAGTCCCTCATGACCCTTCAGAAACAGGTTACATCCTTAGCACAAGTAACCCTACAAAGTAGACAAGCCCTTGACTTACTTACAGCACAAAAAGGGGGAACTTGCCTCTTCTTAGGGAGGGATGTTGTTACCATGTTAATGTGTCAGGCATCGTAAAACAAAACATAAATAAACTACAAAATCTGGCCATACGACTCAAAACCAGGCAGGATACTTCCTCCCTCCTTTCCTGGCTCCCATCACCACTTGTTACCTGGCTATGGCCTTTTATTGGGCCCCTTGTTATCATCCTTATTGCCTGCTCCTTTTTACCCTGCACCACCAAGTTCCTACAAACCCAAATCACAAAAATTTCTAACCAAACTTTCAACCAGCTTTTCCTTAGGAACTATCAACCCTTGGCCTCAGATGACTTTATCTCCGGAAAAGGCTTCTCCACATGCTGACTCTCCTATATAACAACGCTTCATATGGTTCCTGGAGGACATACTGGATGACCACTGGTTGCTGACTCTGACATCATCCCCAGGAGAATGGCTTCAACAGATACCCCACCTCTGGCTTCAAGGGACCTTCATAAATTTTCACCCCCCCAAAAAATCTTTTTTCTCTGCAGCTATATGGGGATGCCTGTTGCTACTCTTCACTCCCTCACACTGTGCCCCCAGCCAGCAGGAAGTAGCCAATGACAAGACACAACATCCCTGTTCCAAATAAAACCAAAGAGGGGGGAATGTTGGAACAGAATCCCCACAAAAGCATCCCATCATGGCATACATCCGATTTCTCTTCCGGGCATCAGCTGGTCACAGCTGACAGTGCCTTCCCATGCCCAGCAACCAGCCAGCCTATCACCCCTGGCCGGCTCCAATTTCTTCCCCTTTGTGCCACCCTATGAAGCCCCATACCTGCTGGTCCTGCAAGACCACCCTCTACCCTACCTATAAATATTAGTTGTTTCCCTTTGTACTCAGGAACAATAAACTTTCTCCCTTTCTATCACTCTGTTCCTCTGGCCTTGGACGGGATTCCTGGGTCCCCCTTAACCCTGACAGACATCAATGTGGCAACGTGGAACTAAGAAGGCAACTAAATGAAAGGTCAGCAAACTGTTTCTATAGAGGGACATATAATAAATAGTTTAGGATCTGCAGGCCATGCAGTATCTGTCACAACCATTAAATGCTATGGCAGACCAAAGAAATCATAGCCTGTGAAGAAATAGGCATCCCTGTGTTTCAATAAAATTTTGTTTACAAAAATAAGTAGTAGCCTAGATTTGTTCCACAGATGACAGTTTGGTGATCCCAGAACTAAACAAAAAGTCTATTAAGCTTTGAAAACACTTGTACAGCCCGGCATGGTGGCACACACCTGTAATACCAGTTCTTGGGAGGCTGAGGATTCCAGGTTCAAAGTGAGCCTCAGCAATTTAGTGAAGCTCTCAGCAAATTAGCGAGACCCTGTTTCCAAATAAAAAATAAAATAGGGCTGAGGGAATAGCCTGGAAAGTTCTCTGGGTTCCACCCCCCAGTACCACACACACACAAAAAAGAAAATGCTTGTATAACCAAGGAACCACATCCCAGAGTCAAAAAGTCTGCATTCACAACAAGACAAAAAAAAACACTAAATTCATAGTGCTGCTCCATAGTGTTCCGTCCTAGGTCTTTGTTATATTTTGGATTTAAAATTTCCCCCAGACCTCATGGACTGGAGGCAGCCATGTTGGAGGCAGGGCTTGGTTGCTAGGGGAACAGGCTGGGGGTGTGGCCAGGGGCAGTGCTTTCCTGGGATGTCTGCTGCAGCTTCCTGCTCTTCTCTCTCCCCTGCTGCCATGAGCTGCTAACAAGCTCCCTTCTTATCCTCTCTGCTCCCCACCATTATGCCCTGAGGACCTGCAGCCCCACTTCCTGCTTGGAAACCAGTCTAGCATGGACTAAAATCTCCAGAACCAGGAGCAAATAAATCTTCCTTCCTCTAAGTTATGGTTGTTAGGTATTTGGGGTCATAGTGGTGAGAATGCTGACTAAAACAGCCCTCTCCTCCCATTTTAAATTCTTTTTGGTCAGCCTAGTGAAAGCTCCTTTGGTTGAAAGAAACAGAACCCACTTGAGCTAGCTTGAGTTCAAAAGGGGGGAATTACAAGTACACAGGAAAATGTCCCAGAGCCCAATAGCTAGAGGGAGTTAAGATCTCAATAAATATTTCTCTCCCTCTCAGAATTCTTCTTGCTGCACATTTTTATTCAGTTCAATCTCTCTGTAAACCATCTCTGTTTCTCGGGGAATATGCAGGGCCATGATCCTTCAGTCTAATTGTCGATGACCAGTGGAAGACAGTCAATATAACACAAACTCTCATTGTGGGCTCCACCCTTGATGATGCTCTGGGATTTGGCCTGGTAGATGCTTTTGAAAGTTCCCCCACAAAACCCCTGGTCCTTTCTGACATGGCCTCTACCTACCTGGCCAGCCTCATCCCTCCCTGCTCTTCCAATCTGCTATATTCTGGCCATGCTACGCTGACCTTGCCATCTTCTTCCTCTCTTACCTCCAAGGTTCTACCTGAGCTGGTCCTTCTGTCTGGGAGGATACTTTCTTCTCCTGGGTAACTCCTTCTTGTCCCCAGGTCCCCATGTAGGTATAATTTCCTCCAATCAGTGTTCCAAGACAGAGTCAAACGCAATGCTTCCATTCCCCTCCAGGTCCCTGGATTCTCATAACAGCTAACACTTTATATTATGTATTTATCTATCTCTCCAACTAGCCTGTAAGTTTCTCAAGGCAGTTTTCCCAGAACATATGCCTATGCCTGTCTAGCACATTGTCACTGATCAATAAATACTTACTAAACAAATGACTCTCTCAGCTTCTCAGATTTCCCTTCTTTCTCTCCTCCACCCAGCTGAGCTTCAAAATCGACCATTACAACAACAATTTCACAAACTTTCTCAATCCCCTCATGCTCTGTATTACTATGCCCTACCAGCCCTGCACATCCTCAACACTGATTCCATTCAAACCTGCCTTTTCTTTCTGGGCTGCCCAGCACTGCTAGACAAATTACATATGGATGCCGGACAGTACCATTTCAATCGAAGGCCTTCAGTCTCTGTGGAGCAATGAGTAGAGTTCAGCAATTTTGTAACTTTCTCTAGTCTGGTACATTTTCTACTCCCCAGGCAGTTGTTCTAAATATACCCTAGCATGGAGTTTAACTTGGGTTTAGCTTGCTGCCATGTTGCAGTGTATCTGTGTCTAAAGAACTATTAAAAGAACGTCCTTTGAAGTCTGCTTACACAGGGACATGGCTTGTATCTGTAGGTGGGTTTACAACTACATAGTAGGGAGAATTATGGAATAATCTACAGATCCCTTCAAAACAGACTTCTTGTGAGGCACAGTGGTGTTGAACTAGTAATGGAGCCTTAGTCATTGCAGCATTCACAGGGGTCCAGGGGCTATTATTCAAATGCATTCCTAAGTCAGTCCTTGTGTGCTTATCTGAACATAAGGGAGAGAGAAGGCTGGAAGTAAAACCTGAAGGAGCTGTTTCTCTTCATATCAAAGTTCATCAGTGTCTAGGTAACACAGCTTTGTAGCCTGCTAACAGAGAGCACTCAGAGGGGCCAGCAGCAGGGAACTGCCAGGTAAGAAGGAACAGTGAGGAGGATTACAGCCCAGAGGAGCTGCACAGGGTCAAAGGAGAGGCCTTTGTACCTGGTCACACAGCAGCAGCCACCTACTGCGGCCACAGCAAGAACTATCATGCCCAGTGAGCAGTATGGAAATACAGACACCAGAGGGAGCATGGGGGTGGGGGTGGGGGTGGGGAGGGTTGATCGTTCCCTTCATCATATGAAAGACACGGCAACTGCAAAATACTTACGGAACTTTAAGCAAGACTTAAATAAATACCAGACTTACAGGATGGGAAAATACAACTCTGAAAAAATAGGGTTTTATCCAAACAACACAATATAACTCAAACATCTAAGTGTGTTTGTGTTTGACTAGTGACTTTGAGCAGCTCAACATTTAGTGGAATAACATCTCCCACCACTCAGGATAATTTTAGAATTACTGCTTGGTTGTATGGTTGCAATCTTCATTCCATACAAGAAAGTCAAGCATTTTATTTTTATGAAATCACACTTTTGTTTGTTTTTATTTTAAAATTAAAATTTGAGAAAAGGAAGAATTAGAAAAAATACTTACAGGGCTTTTTGAGAGGCAGAGGGATCCAGTGAAAAAGGAAATGCAGAGCTAGAGTGACCTAGGTGATACTTTTCTACTTACCTTTTTTATAGCATGATAATCTCTTCTAGAAACAAATGCTATAGGGCAGTGGTCCCTCTTCCTCAGCTCTTACTTTCTGAGAGAAAGATTTCAAACAGAAAGCATAAGTAGGGGAACATAAGGGGTTTGTTTAAGGAAGTGTGGCTATAGTTTAAGAGAAAGCCATGATAAAGAGGTTGTATTCCTGGCGAGAGCTGACCACTTTTTTGGAGTGGAAAAACAGCATGGAACTGAGGATATGTTCCATGGAAAGGGTCTGGAATAAGCCACTTCCCAGAATGGAAAACAGCCAAGAGTCTTCCACCAGGGGGTTTATTCAGTCAGAAACCTTCCCCCTCAGAGTTATGTATTTGGGGAAGTCACTATCTCTTTTCACATCACAGCTTAGTGCCTCTGTCTGCTCTTTCACCATGTTGGAAGATTTCCCATTGTGCATAAGTGAAATGGGTGGGTGGGACATGTCTAAAGTAGCAATGTAAATGATACCATTACTGTCAGAGGCTATCTTTGGGCAAGTAAGTTTAGCCTCCTAATATTGCTGCGGCTCTCTAACTGCAGCTGGGCAGGGAGTCCCTATATTTCCTTTCATGAGGACTTGCTTAATTTCCCCCTAGGTCCATCCCAATCTTGCCCTGACCTGCTCATTTCTATCTAGCTGCCTCACGTCTTCATCTTGACCTTGCCTCTGGATAGAGAATTCGCCTCCTACTTCACAGAGAAGCAAGGCCATGATTTACAGTCCTCCACAATTTCTTTCCTCATCTTCAAATACCTCAGGCTAAATTCATGACCTGTAGTAGTGTCACAGGAATGACAAGAAAGCCCTCAAGAATGGAACTAGTAGCTACATGAAACAGGTATAAGGAAGAGCTTGCCTAATCTCCTCCTTTGCCTTCTACTACAAGAGCGCAGAGCAACAAGGCGCCATCTTGGAAGCAGACAGCCACCCTCGTTGGACACCAAAGTCTACAAGTGTCTTGAACTTGGACTTCCCAGTTTCCAGAATTCTAAAAAATAAATTTCTGTTCTCTATAAATTACCTAGTCTCAGGTATTTTGTTATAGGAGCCCAACTGGACTAAGACAATTGCTAAAATAATAGTGGCCTAGGGACTTCATTTAGATCCGCGAATACAAATATGAGAGATGCAGTCTGTCTTCAGCACAGAGCCTCAGACTCAGGGGAAAGAGGAAAAGCGCACTCAAATCTAGACTATGTCTACATTAATACTTCACAATACTTTTTTTTTTTTTTTTACACTTTTTAGTTGCATTTTGTTACTCGTTTTTTTGTAACTCAAAACTAACTATTCCATGGCTAGAGATCACTGACTGGATTCAGCATATTTTGTCTGTAGTTTATGGCAACTCTTTTCTTCGGTTTCAGCTTCGAATGCCACTTCCTGGAGAAAACCCTCCCAAGATCCTGCTTATACCTCCTTACAGCATTATTCTTTTCCTTTCCAGAACCTATTGCAGTTTGCAGTGTTTGTTTGCGTAATTATTCCTCCCCGCACCCTGTGGGAGCAGAGAACAGGTCAGGGTTGCTTACTGTTGAGTGTTACTCTCTGGTGCCCGGTTCAGTGCCTCGCATGCAGCTGGGGCTCCATACAGATGTGCTGAATAAAAACTATACAGGGGGTTCAATATGTTCTCTGCATTTCTAGAATGCAGATGTATTTTGACACAAAGTCTCACTAAATTGCTGAGACTGGCCTTGAATCTGTGAGCCTCCTGTTTAAGCTTCCCAAGTACTGGGATGACAGGCATGGGCCACCACATCCAGGAGGAAGTTATCTTCTTACTCTCTATTTAAGGATGATAAGCATATTAATATTGACCTGATCCACACTGTATTCCCACAACACATGGGAATGAGACTCACATATCAAATGCTTGGCGGGCTAAAGGAGAAACAAATGTGTTGTCTCATGTGATTGAAATGTTGCAGTACACAATACTTTTTAGTCACATGGCCCACCTAGAAAAGCCTCACCTGCTATGGGCCTCCAGTGCAAGGGTTAAGGATCAAAAGGGAGTGGTTTGGCAATGGGCAGTGGGCTGGGCTTTGAAACAACACTATAAAGCTAGTGAAGTGAGAAGAGGAAAACAAAACAAGCAGTAGGCTCCACAAACACAAAACCAAGTACAACAGCAGCTTTGGCACAAGGGGAGGGGTTGACAGTTCCTCTGAGCTGAGGTTCAGCTCAGGAAAAGAGGAAATACCCTGGTGTGATCGTGTCTCAATTCCTTTACAAGTACACTGTTTGATCAAAATTTCCTCCAAGGGACTCATTTTCCTGCACCTGTTGTCTGTCCATAAGATGAGCTAGTATTCTTCTTAAGTCATGGCAAAAAAAAAAAAAAAACCATGGATTGGTAAGGAAAGACAATAAGCTTAAAAGCAGTAGGTCCATTATTTTTTCTCTCAAGATTGACATTTATCAATAAATATAAATTTCTACCTGGCTTAGACATATGATATTTAGTAATACGTGTGCAGTGAAAAAGTTCACTGACCAAAAATATAATAAAATAAAATAATCATTTAAATTAAATATTTTCTTTATTAGATTTCATTTTCCAGCTGTTTTAACCTAATAGAATTTTTTCCTTAATTTCAAACTATATAATGCTTTTTGACTGAACAATGATTATCTTTCCAGCCCAATGGCCTTTTTCTGTCAATGACAATTAAATCCACACAGATGATTTCTTTCCAACATTTGAGATTCTTGTTTTCCCATTGCACATCAGACATTTTGCCCGAGTCAACCAAATTTTGTTAGGATAATTTTATTTGATGAGACAGAATCCAAGGTTCCCCAATTAAAATGCAAACATCTTAGGGGCATGCCAGTTTCAAATGTTTTATTGTATAATTGCTATAGGGCTTTGTATGTATTGATAGATTTAAAACCACATCTGTTAGCCATGTCTTTTTTCTTCAAGTGTGTTTTCTGGGTTCACATTTCTTCATATTCTGATAACAGACCTCTGTAGAATATTTTTAAATGTTACTATTATGGGGCTACATATTTGTATAAAGAATTTAAAATCTCTTCATTTTAAATGATCATTGCCTATCACTTAGAGAGCATCAGTGAACCTTTTAGAGAACAGTGAATAAAACAGACCCTGAGTCTACAAAAAAATAAAACTGCACTTTAAAACCATGGATTTCAAACTTTAAAAAAATAGCAAAATCAGAATAAAATACAAAGCTTTGATTCTTTCTTTCTTCTCTTTGGTAAACTATGCACATCAGTTATATGTGTTAAT
Organism: Graphiurus murinus; assembly: GCA_004027655.1. Lineage (NCBI taxonomy): Eukaryota > Metazoa > Chordata > Mammalia > Rodentia > Gliridae > Graphiurus > Graphiurus murinus. The sequence goes on along the minus strand of PVLC010000127.1, from coordinate 147,224 downwards.
GTGTTTTAGATTTTTTTTCCCAATGTTCCAACTCAAATTGAAACACTCCTATGGCAACAGGGAAAAAAACTCATTGAAAGACACAATCCAGTTGGTTCTAGGCTTTCATCCACAATGTCATTTTTTCTACCTATTTTTTTAGTTCAGTAATTTAAATCAAATTAAATTCTATCAATAACCAATAAGGAGTACTTGCTGCAAACATTCAGAAAGAAAGAAAATGAAGAGGTCTCTATTCTAGAGTCAGGTCTTTGTTTTAAATGTCCAGATAGGAAAAATAAACCAGCCCACTTTCAGACCCACAAAGAGACCTAACCAAGAGGAACCTAAGTGTTATTTTTCTGTAACAGAGACTAGATTACATGAAACCACATTTTTTGTTGTTGTTATTGTTTGGATTTTTGTATTTTATCTGAGGAGTGATTCTTTGGTATCCATAAGGAAATTATACCCCACAGATACCAAAATCCACAGATGCTCAAGTCCCTTATATTAAATGCTGTGATACTTGCATGTAACCTATACACATTCTCCTGTATACCTTAAGCTTAATTTTGTGGAGCTTTTTGTTATTGTTTTTGTTGTTGTTACTAGGGATCGATATACTTGAACATGATGTAAATGTTATGTAAACATTTGTTATACTATATTATTTATGGAATAAGGACAAGGAAAAAAGTCTATATATGTTCAGCACAGGTGTAATATTTTTTCAAATATTTTTGACCCACTGTTGATTGAAGCAACAAATGCATAATCTGTGGATATGCAGGGCCAGCTGTATAATATACTTCTTTCTCTGGGCTACCATAGAACTTTGGGCAAAGTTATAAAGCTTTAATAAGAGTAAAAACTGCCATTTCTTAAACTCTTCCTGCCAGGAACTGAACTAAGTGCTTTATCAAAAAAAAAAAAAAAAATGTGTGTGTGTGTCCCTATCAGCATACATTTGTGTGGGTTTAATTTTCACAACAACCTCATGAAGGAAGTCTTATTACTTCCATCATAAAGATTTTAAAAAAGAAAACTTAAGTAACTTACCCAAGAAATGTCAGAGATAGAAATTAAATCCAAATCTGTCTGATTAAGAGTCTGGGCCCTAGCTAGGTGTCATGGTGCATGCCTATAATCCCAGTTATGCAGGAGAATCAGTTGAGGCCAAGCTTAGCAATATAGCAAGGCTCTGTTTCCAAAAAAGAAAGAGTCCAGGCCTGTAATCTTTCCACTAAAGGTTGTACTCTCTTATTCCCGTTTCCTTCTCATCAAACCACATGGGCCTCCAGTTCCAGGATCATCAGTGCACGGTCTTCCTTCTACTTGAAACCCAAAGCAAAACTTCTCAAAAGTTTGGAGCTTTCAGAGGCTTCCAGAATTTTCCAAAGTAAAGGGACAGCATGGGCAATGAAGACGACATGACACATTTGGTCTCTGACAATCACTCATACCTGGGAGCCAGGGGAAAAGAAATAAAATGATAATAAGCAGTGTTTACTTTTCTGCAAACATCTCCCACCCTGTAGAGGAATAATTAACTGCTCTGGCTGTTTTGAAGACTGGTTCCAAAAATGTGGCTTACACCACAAATAAATGTTACTGTCTTTGGAGATTCAGAAAGTGGTTTCACTCAAGTCTAAATATCTTTAGGTGTTGTTGAATCATTTAAAAGGGAGAAAGTTTGAAATTTATAAAAAGTGCTATTTACCTCCATCGCACTTGTGTGTAATAGAGCACTTTGTAGTCATGCGCGGTGAAGATCATTAACATCCTTCACTAATGCACAGATGCACTTTGATGGGGGAAGAAAGGAAGAAAAAAGGTGGCACTCTTTCAACTGAACAGAAGTTTTCTTTAATTTGTAGGAAAGAAAAAACAGAGTTCTCTCTAAAACATCATCTGTGTAAAGCTGTTAAAATATGCTATTTCAAACAGTTTCAAACACAAGGGATTTTATATGACTATTTGTTACAACTACTGTTTAACCTCCTCAAAACTCATTCTATACTTTCAACTTGTTCAAGTGACATTTGATCTACTTTTCTTAATTGAACATGTTGCTATTAAACTGAAATTTTTAAAATATAAGAAAATCAGGCATAATAATTGTGCTTTTCTCCACAGATAAAAAAGCTGGACAATCTCACCCTGGACGCTCTGAGACAAGAAGATGGAGATCCCTGAGAAGGTCCAAAGTAGTAATTGATGTATTTTGCCCAATTGTGAAAATTTGTAATTTCAAAAAAATGTTAAATATGAATAAGTATATTTATTGCTCCTTTGTGGAACACATGGAAGCAGCTTATTGATGACAGAAGAGTGGGGAAAAACCAAAAAAAATGTGAATTGTTAGAAATCATAATGTTAGCCATGACCTTGTCCTCAATGGTTTGGAATTTTGGATTTCCAACAGGACAAATAAACGTGGCCTGAAATAGTTTAAGACAAAGTCAATTTCCAGTTGTATCATCAACCAAGAGAGCTTTCCCTATGAATACAAATGTATTTAATGATAAAAATAATAGATTGGTAACAATATTATCAATGATTAAGCATCTACCAAAAGCTGATACCATAGTAACTGTTATATAAATTATCTCATTTAATTTCTCACTTTACATATGAAGAAATTAATGCTCATGAGAGTTTCAGCACAAGGCAGCTACAAGCTGGGTTAGTAAGGCTACCTTTTTATTTGATTAAGATGTGTAGTTGGCCTAATAGAATCACTTTGTGACTATCACATGCTGTAACACTGGATGCAAGACCAATGGGAGAGGAAGAAAAAAGGCTGAAACCAGTGGGCAGGATGCCCACTCTTCAAAGTCAGAGTCAATCACGCAACACGTATCATAATATCTTCAGGTCAGCGAGAAAAAAACTAACATTAGGAAAATGTTGTAAGAGTTTCCCACTCTTCCCCAACTTAGACCCACTTCTTCCCTTTGGATTAGCACACCTGGGCTTACTTTCACACAAACTCCCCATGGATTCTGCCCATCAGGTCCTTCATTTACTGTAGTGGGACAATCTGTACATCTCCTCTTCACCAGCCTGGAACTCTCACTTCCTCTTGAACCCAGCTCTCGGATTTCAGAAAGATTTCTCTCACCTGCTACCTCCCATGCGAGTCCCTCCTCTCTTGCCTTCTTTTCCCACTCCATACAGGGCTCAGAATCTCTTCCCAACCCCACCATAAATCCTCCAAGGACTAGAATTCTACTACTTCTCTTGTTAATGCACTAATAATTTTATTCTTATTTATGTTGAAGACACTAAGCCCAGAGGATACAACTTCCAAACCACCCTAATCTACCAGGGTACCCATGCCTCAGGAACACACTTAGGTTGCTCAATGTATTATTCAGCCAGTTTATTGATTCTGTTCTCTGTCTGTAATAAATGCCCTCCTCCAAAACAATATACAATCATTCAAATTCACTTAAAACCTGCAACTGGTTTCTATAAAGCACTTACTTTTTATATGCCCAGTGTTTTTGGCCCCTCAAAATTCTTATCTAAGGATGAACCTTCTTAATTACGTCTCACTGGATTGGGGTGTCATTCCTTATTCATTAACTCTAACCATCTGCATTTGTTTCTCTAATCTATACTATCATAGAAGCATAGATTTCATAAAAGTTATGTGAAGGGATATGTTTATGTTTTGCTCACACAAAGTCCAGTTTGGACTTTGTGCATAAATGTTGTCCTCTCCCCAGTCACTGTGATAGGGGAAGAGAGCAGATGGAAGAGGAACAATTGCCTCCACCTATGAGTTACCTCTGTCTCTTCCACTCACAGTCCATTGGCCAGAACTGGCCGCATGGTACTAACCCACTTGCAAGGGAAGCTGGGAAGAGTAGGGGAGCATGGGAAAATTCAGTAAGCACTTAGTAATGGATTCTTACATACCATCCTTTGAGATATAACTCAAATATCTTTTTCTCCACGAAATTTTGTCCAATCTTTCCCAAATAGATGAGATCTCATCTTCACTCCAAATTCTTACCACCCCATTGACCCATGCCCATGTCTTCCATAGGCTATATGCTATGTCACAGATGTAGTCTATTTGTAATTTTTATTGACATAAAATAGTTGTACATGTTTATGAGTATGTGTGGTGATTTGATACATGCATGTAATCTGTAATGATCAAATGGGTAATTAGCTTTTCCCTTTCCTTAAACATTTATTATTTCTCTGGATTGGGAGCCTTCAAACACCTCTCTTCTAGTATTTTATAAAATATATAATAAATTGTTGTGAACTATAGTCACCCTACTGTGCTGAGGAACATTGCCACTTTTACCTCCTATATAACTGTATTTTGATAGTTGCTCTGTGACCTCCCTATATTCTTTTTCCCTTACCCTTCCTAACCTCTTGTGATCACTATTTCATTATCTTTTCCTATAAAACCATCCTTTTTACCTTCCATATATAAGTGAGAATATGCAGTATTTATCTTTATCTATGCCTGGCTTATTTCACTTAACATAATATCCTCCAGTTCCATCCATACTTCTGCTGCAAATGGCAGAATTTTATTATTTTCATCACTGAATAATATTCCATGTGTATACCATATTTTCTTTATCCAGAATGTGTTTGTTTTATCCATGCATTCCTAACTCTAAGTTCCTTGAAGTAGAGGGCTCTGTTTTATTCAGCTCTTGAAGCTCCTTTAAAGCCTAGCACAGCTCAAGAATATTTGCTGAATTCACAGAAATCAGATAGGGACCAAGGAATTTAGAAATCCAAAAGTGACTTTGAGAAAACAGAAAAAAAGAGCAACAAAGTTTACTGAAATTCAGAAGTGAAGCCTCTCTTCAGAAAATACTTCCCATTTCCTGTTCGGTGGACATAGCAAGATGGCATCATTTGAAAACACTGGCCAGGACTGAACGATATATTACAGATTGGTATAATATTGACAGTTTTTAAAAATATGTTCCTTTGAACAGGGTCTCTGCAAGGCAAAGCTTTTCCTCTGGCACTGCTTTAAAAGTTAGAAGGCAGCTTTCTGCCCACTCCAAATCACCAGAAGTAAAGTATCACGTCCTAAGTGTCCCCCAGCGGCTGAGCTGGCTAGCTGGTGTGGTTTTTTCCCCTTCTACTTTTCAGAAAGAAAAGACAGTAAAAGTTCCTTCAGTGAGCTGCCAAGGTGCTCCCAGGCCATTGTGCAGAATCATTGTCAGGTTAAATTAGGGAGTACAGACTCCATGAGTGTAAAAAAATCAATACTTGATGGAAGATTGCTCCCCGGAAAATCTGTTTTGATTCCAGGATTAATTCGTGACCAAAGCCTTCTGCGAAATGACATGCCATTAGTCAGAAAATGAACACATTCTATCCTTGAAATTGGATGGAAATATGTCAGCTGATTGACCCATTCATTCTCCTCACTCTCTGGGCAGAAAGAGTGGGTGTGGTAGCTATGTGAATTAGTGCCCCAAACCTGGTCCATTTTCAAAACAGGATAAAAAAAATATATTTTTTAAAGTCCAGTGTGGATTGGGAGTAGTCTCTAGGCCATTGCAGGAGAGCTATTGCAAATGTGTTCCGTCAAGGCAAATGCATTTGTCTGGAAGACTCGACTCTCCTGAGTTTTCTACGCCTTAGAATAAACCCTACTAAAAATCTTAAAATAAAACAAGAATTTTCCCCCTCAAAGCAGTGACCTGCAATATTAATGACAATGTAACTTCTTTGTCATATATAAAGTAGCACTGTTCACCTCCTCTTTGTTGGGTTTCTTCGACTGAAAACTTTTGCAAGAGGTAGATATGAACTCTTCAGTTGTACTAGTATCATGGGTCTCAGTGTCTTTCCTGATTTGTATGGTTAGACCAGCAGTAAGGATGAATTTAATTTAATTTAATTTAATTTAATTCCATAAAACATGTAAAAAAGTCATTGTCTTTATTTCTTTATATCAAATTAAACCTGATTCTGGGGCTATCATCCATCACATTAGGAATGTTTCTCCACCATAACAAAAGACTTCAGGAGCTTTGACAGAGCAAATATTCAGGGACACTGCTTTGTTCTAGTCATACTGGTCACCACCAATGGACTCATAGTCCAAGTCTGCATGGTACCTTGAAGGCACATGGTTCCACTATTTTACCTAGGTGCAGAAAATCTTGTTAACCTAGGAATTCCGGTGCCAAGGATCAGGCATCCCTCTCTTCTCTACTTTCTACACATCCTACATATCTATCCCCTTCTCTAAGAGACACCTCTTTCTTTCTCTCTCTCTCTCTCTCTCTCTCTCTCTCTCTCTCTCTCTCTCTCTCTCTCTCTCTCTCTCTCTCCCTGCCTTCCTCCTCCTCCTCCAGTCTCTGCAATAAGCACATTATCATAAAAGCAAACACAAGGAAAAGGATTTGTTTTCCAACACTAAGCTTTCCATTCTCTTTGACCAAAAAAAAAGCTTTTGGAACTAGAAAAGAAAATTAAAAGAAGGCAAAAGCCACTTGAACCATTGATAACTCAGAGATGCACAGACACCACTAAAGGTCCTGCAGCCTCCCCATCAAAGCTTCCTGCCCCTGTCCTGCCTCTGTCCATCAAGATACAGGCCCCATGTTCCTTGCAAAAGGACATTTTAATCTATTTGCTGATGTACACTGGGCCCACATCAGGGCTGCTAACAATGTCAAACAGGCTAAATGCATGGAACCAAAGGGGGATCATAACATGAGACGTTTGCACTCATTGCACTGGGAGAGAAATCGCCAAGGTGGAGCTCACCTCCTTCTTGGAGCACCTTTCCCCCACAGATGCCAGAGACAGAGACCAAAATCACGTGGCTCACAACCAGGCTGTAGAAACCATCCAGCAGGAGAGCACCTCAGGGCTGAGCCTCATCACCCATGAAGACATCATTAGAATGCTCTTACTCACAAGTAAATGCAAATGGCAGGAGATCGTCTTGAAAGCTGCATTTTAAAAAGAAAAGCTTCAAAATTGCTCTGTAGGCACTGGTGCTTCAGACTCAGGGATCACCTTGGGACCCCAGCTTAACAGCTTGCCCTTTGAACTGTAGCTGATGTTGACAGGACTCCACATTAAGGGCAGAGGGGAAAGGACCCCAGAGAAGAAAGCAGATACCAGCACCCAAAGGACAGCACACCAACCCAACGTCCAACCAAAGACATCTAATTCTAGAACTTCCATTTTCTACAGTACCTTGAGCCCTTTATGCCCCTGAATTTGTCACCCCAGAATACAATTATACCAGAATCTTATTATATGAATTTTCACTCTTTAAAGAAGTGTGGATTAAGCTGGGCATGGTGGTGCATGCCTGTAATTCCAGTACTTGGGAGACTGAGACAGAAGAATCACAGGTTCAAGACCAACCTCAGCAACTGAGTCTCTCACCAACTTAGCAAGACCCTGTTTCCAAATCAAAAATAAAATAGGGCTGGGGGTATAGCTCAGAGGTAGAACACCCCTGAGTTTAATCCCCAGCACCACAAAAATAAGTGTGGATTTTTGTGAAACTAAGTAAGTTAATTGACTAGACAGTTATATGAAAAGGTTTCCTCACTTTTCTTTGCACATGAAAAGAGTAATGTATCAAAGCTACATTCAATCCAATATGTTGCAGTGAGAGAAAATGATCACATTTACTCTTTGGAGTGGTTGCAGATATGCTAGAACTATCATAAATTAAAAAGAAGACTTCTAAACAAATAGAGTACTGTCAATGTCCAGCCCCCTCTAAACATGAAAGAATGTTTCAACTGCAGTTAAAACCACAAGCCTTGACGGCTTTCTCCAAGTAAATGAAGATTGAAGACATTGGCATTATAATCACACCAAGATATTTCAGCTTTCATGTACAAGTTTTAAATATGAGGACTCGGTTGCTGAAAACCACTCTATATCTGTTTTAGAATATCATCCTCCTGTCACCCTCCTTGCCACAGTAAATTAGGAACCAGAACACAGAAAACTTGGGTCCTGCAGTCAATTCTTCTACTATCTGCAGAATCATAGAGTTTTCTCTGAAGAACAGAGCTTTTCGAGATCAGAGATAATGGGGAAGATCATGTTCTCAGAACTCCTGGCATTCCCTTTTGCAGACATGTGAAAGAAACGGTACTTTTATACAGATGTATCCATCGAGGATGCAGTATTTTATTTATGTATTGAGAAAGAGATATTTGAGGAAAGTCCTGAGGGTTCTCCAAATGTAATAGCTCTTGAATGGTAAGTAATTACCCAAAACAATGATTAGGTCCCCTTTTACCTTTTTAGCTCCAAGTCAACTCATTTATTCCCTAATAAAAGTTCTTTCCCTTTGAATCACCATATCCAAATGATGCTTCTGCATGGCTCTCAATACCAAAAGCCTGGACCACTCTTCAAGTTTTTGGTCAAGAAGTCTCCCAAAATATGGTATCTTTCCACTCATACTTGCAGGTTCATGACCCAGAGGCATAACAAACATTAATCCAAACCAAATTATTATAGAACTTGAGTCAAAAGACTGTTATTTTCAGGATTTATCTTTAATCCTAATTTCTATCTCTCTTTTCCCTCCAAACTCTTCTTCCTTAGAAGATACAGGAAGGAAGACAATCTTAAGAAAAAGGTCACTCATTTATTCACCGGGTGTTGAAAAGAATATAGAGACGAATTAACAATGTCAAAAATGGATTACAAAATCCCATAAGGAAAAACTTGAGCACTGAGTGCTATGAATTTTCCTTTTAGTACTGCCTTCAAGGTATCCCAGAGGTTTTGATATGTTGTGTCTCTATTTTCGTTTGTTTCTAGGAATTTCTTAATTTCTCCCCTTACTTCTTCTATGACCCATTCCTCGTTCAGCAGTGTGGTATTCAGTCTCCACGTGTTTATGTGGTTACTCTGGGTCTTCTTGTAGTTTATTTCTAGTTTCATTCCATTATGGTCTAAAAAGACACAGGGGATTACATCACATTTTTTTTAATGTACTAGTGCTTGCTTTGTGGCCCAGGATGTGGTCTATTTTGGAGAAGTTTCTGTGAGCAGCTAAGAAAAATATGAATTCAACTGTAGTTAGATGAAATATTCTGTATGTGTCTAATAGGTCCATTTGGTTTATGGTATTCTTTAGGTCTAAGGCAACTTTACTGACCTTCTGCCTAGAAGATTGGTCTAGTGATATGAGTGGAGTATTGAAGTTTTCCCAGTCTTATTGTATTGGGATCTATGAATGACTATATCATGAAGAGTTTGTTTTATGAAAGTGGCTGCACCTATGTTTGAGGCATAAATGTTGACTACCATTATTTCCTCTTGCTGAATTGTTCCTCTTACAAGTAAAAAATGACCTGCTTTGTCTCTTCTGATAAGCTTAGGCTTGAAGTCTAATTTATCTGATATCACAGTTGCTACTCCTGCTTGTCTTCAAGTTTCATTAGCATGGATTACCTCGATCCAGCCCTTCACCTTTAGTTTGGGAGTATCTTTACTTGTAAGATATGTTTCTTGCGGGCAGAATATAGATGGATTCTGGTTTTTAGTCCATTGTGCCACCTTATGTCTTTTTATTGGGGAGTTAAGACCATTTATATTCAGCATAATTATCAAGAGATGATTGTTAATTCCTAACATTTTGAGTTTTGACTTCTGTTTGAAGTAGTGATTGTTCTTTGCTTAGTGGTCTGTTTGCTGGAAATTATAATTTCTCTGGTTCTAGCATTTATTTGTTAGTTCTTCTTTAATTAATCTCTTTGAGTATTTTTATAGTGCTGATTTGGAAGACATAAATTATTTCAGTTTCTGTTTGTCATGGAAGGTTTTTATTTTCCCATCAATTTTGAGAAACGGTTTTGCTGGGTAGGAAAATCTTGGCTGCAAGTTGTTTTTTCTCAGAGTTTGGAATTTGTTGTTCCAGGCCCTGGCTTTCATGACTTGGTTTGGGAGGTCTGGAGTGATTCTAATTGGTTTGCCTCTAAATGTTACTTAGTCTTTTACTTTTGTCACCTTTAAGACTCTCTCCTTGACCTCAATGTTAGTCAGTTTGATTATTATGTAGCATGGTAAACCTTTTCTCTGATCTTGTCTAAAGGAGATTTTATATGTTTCCTGTACCTGTATGTCGACCTATTTCTCTATGTTTGAAAATTTTTCTGACGTTACTTCTTTTAAAAGATAGTTGATTCCATTGGTTTCAAATTCTATTTCCTCTTCTATGCCTATTATTCTTAAGTTAGCTCTTTTAAAATTGGCCCAGATCTCGTAAATGTCCAATTCATCCTAATTGTTTTTTTCTAAATTATATACTATGCATTCATTTTTTAATTGGTCATCTTCTAAGAATGAGATTCTATTTTCCATTGAAAAAAGAAATTGAAGAAGACCTTAGAAGATGGAAAGGTCTTTCATGCTCTTGGATAGGCAGAATAAATGTCATCAAAATGGCCATACTCCCAAAAATGATCTACAGATTCAATGCAATACCCATTAAATTACCAAGGTAATTCCTCACAGACATAGAAAAATCAGTCCTTAAATTCATTTGGAACAACAAAAAGCTCAGATTAGCCAAAGTAATTCTCAGCAAAAAGAACCACACAGGAGGCATCAAAATACCTGACTTCAAACTACACTACAAGGCCATAGTAATAAAAATAGACACATAGATCATTGGAGCAGAATAGAAGACTCAAAAACAAATCTGCACACTTTCAGACAATTGATTTTTGACCAAGGAGCCAAAAACATACAGTGGGAAAAAGGAAGCCTCTTCAACAAATGGTGTTGGCAAAACTGATTAACCACATGCAGAAAAATAGAAATAAACCCCACTTTCTCACCTCACACAGGAGTCAATTCAAGATGGAACAGAGATCTGGAAGTCAAACCAGAGACCTTGCAGCTACTTGAACAGGGCACAGGTCCAACACTTCACCATATTGGCATAGGTAAAAACTTTCTCAAAAAGACCCTAATGGCACAAGAAATTCAAAGAAAGACCACTATGTGGGATTGCATTAAACTGAAAAGCTTCTATGCAGCAAAGGAAACTATCAAGAACCTCAACAGAGTACCGACACACTGGGAGAAAATCTTTGCCAACTACTCTTCCAATAGAGAACTAATATCTAGAATATACAGAGAACTCAAGAAACTCACAGCTAAGAAAACAAATACCCCAATCAAAAAATGGACTAGTGAACTAAATAGATACTTCACAAAAGAAGAAATACAAATGGCCAATAAATGTATGAGGAAATGTTCAAAATCATTAGCAATCAGAGAGATGCAAATCAAAACTACCCTGAGATTTCACCTAACCCCAATTAGAATGTCAATCATTAAAAACACAAACAACCATAAATGCTGGCGAGGGTGTTGAGAAGTGAGAACCCTACTACATTGTTGGTGGGATTGAATATTAGTGCAACCACTTTGGAGAACAATATGGAGGATCCTCAGAAGAGCGGGAATGATCCTACCATATGACCCAGCAATACCACTTCTGGATATCTACAAAAAAAAAAAAAAATTAGAAACCAAATTACTAGGCTAATGCATGTGTATCTATGTTTGCAGCCGCACAATTCACAATTGCCAAACTATGGAACAGTTTGAATGGATGAATGGATGAATGGATGAATGGATTACAAAACTATGGGATATGTACACAATGGAATTTTATTCAGCCATAAAGAAGAACAAAATCATGTCATTTGCAGGGAAATCAATGGAACTAGAAAACATTATGCTAAGTGATATTAGTCAGTCACAAAAAGCAAAAAATTGGATGCTCTCCCTAATATGCAGAAGCTAAGGAGAAAGTGGGTCAAAAAAAGGACTCTAGACGAAAAAGGAGAAACCTTAGATGAGCAAAGAAGGTGACCTAACTGAAGGGGGGAAAACCCTAATGCACATGATGTACATTCAGAAACAGATCAAAGTCAATCACTAAATGGAACATGAGAAAAAGGGAGGGCAGAGGAAATGTGCCAGGAAGTGGGGAAGAGTTAAATGAGTAATGTGTGCATATATGCCTGTACCAGCTTGTACCTCACAAAGATGTGTGATTACAATGTACCAATAAAAAATATAAAAAAGAAAAATTTGAGTAAACTCATACCCCCAAGCAGGATGTGATAACACATGCCTGCAATTCTAGTACCTGGGAGACTGAGATAGGAGAATCACAGCTTAGAACCCAGCCTAGGCAACTTAGCAAGACCCTATTTCAAAATTTGAAAATTAAAAAAAAAAAAAGAGTGCACAGCATGTAGCTCAGAGGTAGAATGCCCCTGGGTTCAATTACCCATACCAAAAAACAAAAGTTCTTACCCCAAACTAAATTTCTTTATAGAAGCCATAACAATGAAACTTTGAACAATAATCAGATTTCAGTTTTAAAGTTCATTTAAGCATTTCTTAGAATTCATTTATTGGCTTTTCTACTTTGTCTTACAAAGGACAGTGAACTTTACATGTGACTTTCTACCAGAGTTTGCAGATATAGTTCACAGGAGTTAATGGCTTTTTTTTTCTCTCTTCAATTTCACCTTGCAAGGTAAAACAGAACCTCACCAGAGTTTTTCTGCAGCAGGGTAGCTGGTCAATATCTTGCTACGTGCTCTGTCAATGCCATCAAAATATTGTTTAATAATTTAGGAACAGCCATGTAATTTTCTTCCCTAGCAGGAGCAAATTAGGCACTTACTAAATAATTGACAAAAACACTTAATTCTAGGGATGTCTTGAGAATGTGCTATTATTCAAAAAGAATTTAAAATAAAATTTTCCTTTAACTCTTCGACATATTACTTCACTATTCATGTTATGTTCATGTGCAATCAGGTCTTGCCCTGATCTGCTTACTCAAAAGTGGCTTATGGTGTCTATGTGGGCATATGTGTGCTGTCAAAGTATTGGTCAGGATCACTTGCAAAAGCAGGCTAAGGTTTAAGTGGGTTAGACAAACTCCTTCTTCTTGAGGACTGTCCCACCAAATGCAGACACCAATCAAGTTTCGCTCCTTGGAATTTTGATCCCTAATAATGAGATGCTCCCATTAGACTCTGAGCCCTTTGCCCTGCCATCTGCCATCAGGTCCTCCCTCACCATCAGGATCCCAGGCTGAGCACCATCTGTTCAATTGCATCTCTCCTAAACAGCCCATTTATGAACCTGCAAGTGTGTGTGTGTGTGTGTGTGTGTGTGTGTGTGTGTGTGTGTGTGTGGTGTGTGTGTGTGTGTGTGTGTGGTGTGTGTGTGTGTGTGTGTGTGTGTGTGTTACTGAAATTAAACCCAGGGATTTTTCTAATTCTGAGCTACACCCTCAGCCCTATTTTATTCTTTATTTTGAAACAAGGTCTCACTAAGTTTCTGAGGGTCTCACTAAGTTGCTGAGGCTGGCCTTGAACCTTTGATCTTCCTGTCTTGGCCTCCCAAGTACTGAGATTACAGGTATGAACCATCGCACCTGGCTTTCAAAGCATTCTACTTAGAACTTGACTCTCAAAATGCCCTAGACAGACTTAAAATTCATAGGCCAGAATACCAACCTCTGACTTCACAAATTACAAAGATAGGAAAAGAATAATACTAGGACTTCAATTCTTTTTCTGACCCTCATTTTCTAGAATGTTCTCTTCTCTCTGTACTCTCCCGAAAGGGTAAGTTAAAGAATAATACTTTAATCAAATAGCAGCCCCCTCCCACCCCCCGCAGATGCTCCAGCATTTTTCATTGACCTTACCTCCAGGGAGTGAAGAAGAGTATGGGTCCACCTCTCCAACACCATCCTTGCCCTGCTTGGCTTATGAACACTGGGGCCTTCCTAGGAGCTAATGTTTCTTCAGTGCCCACCACGGGCCCAGTATTGTTCCAGTCTCACTGGCAACAGAGTGAGGGATTGTTCCAGAATCCTCAGCTATAGAGACCCAAAAGTCATTCTGTTATTCTAGGAGTTATCTTTGTGAATAGTAATGCACACAACCAGAATTTCAGCAGAAGACAATGTTCTAACAATGCCTACATTTGGAGTTGTGAAATCCAGACTGCTGTTTATATAAGATGTTATGGTCAAATATCTACATTACAGCAACCAAAATAATTAAAGAGTACTTTAACCTTTTCTTGAATCTCTCAAGGAACATTAGTACATACTCATTAGCACTTCTTTAAAAGTGTTATCTTAGCTAGGCATGGTGGTGCATGCTTGTAATCCCAGTACTTAGGAGGCTGAAACAGGAAGATTGCAGATTCACAACCAGCCTCAGCAACTTAGTGAGGCCCTCTGCAACTTAGTGAGACCCTGTTTCAAAATTTAAAAAAAATAAATAAAATAGTGCTGGGCACACACAATTGCTATCTTTTCCCTTCCTATCTCCACATATTTTATCACCCTTCAGAAAAGCTCACTCTATAAAGCACCTTCTCCTAATTCTGTGTGCCCAATATTCTTGGCACCTGTACATTCCATGCAGGCTTAGCTTTTACTCCTTCTCATTTACCCCGCACCACTCTATTCCAATACCTTTCTGCCCTATCATAAAATCCTGTGACTTGGGTAGCAAAAAAAAAAAAAAAATCATAGAGTAATAAATATAAAGCTCACATTCTAGTGAAGGAACACAGACAAAAAATAAATGAGCAGCAAACCACAGTTGTCAGAGAGAGTACGTTTTCTGATAGACATAAATGCCACAAAGAAAACAGAAGATGGAGAAGCAAAAAGAAAAGCACCCATGGGTGTAGAGCAGGGTCATTGTAGATTAGGCAGTCCATGAAGACATTTCTGAGGAGGAAACTTTAAAGATGACATCCATGTGACAGGAGAAAACTAGTCTCACAAAATTCGGGGAGAAAAGTTACTTAGAAAGAGGGAACACTAGTGCAGTGTACCTAAGATGGAAATAAGCTTAATATCATTGTGCTTAGGTAGAAAAGGACAGAGATGACTGGAACTAATTTGTAGAACAGCCTCCTTTTACCTCCTATCGATGTCCTAAAGCCTGAACACAGCTGAGATGAGGTTCCCAAAGGAGGGGCTGCAGCCCAACATATTATTCTTCACCAATGTTCTCTTTCCCTCCCTACATGGGGACTAATCTGCCCACCCCATTGAACCCAGGCACAGTCATGTGACTTGTTTGGGTCAATGCTGTGTAATGCATGTCACTTCCAGGCAAAAGTTTTAATAGCCAAACTATGCTTCACCATATCCTTTCTCATTCCCCTCTGCCAGGTCACCAGCAGTGGTCCAGAAAATGACCTATCTATTCATTCTTCTCTATCAGAATGAATCATGAAATGAACAAGGCAATGATGCAGAGCAAAGCTACTAGCCAATGCACTATGGGTATAAAATGAATGAGGAATGAAACTCTGCTATTTTCACCACCCACCTTGTTGGGGGGTATTTGTTACTACAGCATAACTTCACCCAGCCTAACTTATATAAAGCCTAACTTATATAAAGCACCCTAAAATTACTCTACTGCTAAATAAAAGTATTACTCTACTGACCTCCCAGAACTCTCACCCCTGGGTTCCATCCTCAGAACCACAAAAAAAAAAAATAGTGACAAAATTGGGACATGTATCAGTCAGAAGTATCATAACATCACAAATTTGAAACTCTCCAAATAATGAAAAAAGAATGAGATACTGCAAAAAAGGCCTATTGCAACTGAAAGGAGAACTTCAATAATGGAGTAAGAGCAGATTAAAGCAACATGAAATAACTTATCCCTTCAAAAACTGGAAAAGATTAAAAAAAGTATTATTTGGGGTTCATGCAGTTTTAGGGGAATAGTGTCTTCATACCTTACTATTGGAAGTATAAATTGAAAGAACTTTTCTAGAAATAAATTCACCAAAATCCATCAAAAAATTTTAAAGATGCACAATTTAATTTTTATAAATTATCTTAGAAAAATAATTGAGGGTGGACATAAAATTTAGTCGTAAGATTTTGTAGCTTAAAAATTTAGCCATTTATATGTCATTTGTGAACTATATATTCATGATCAAGTTGTTCCTTTGAGCTAGAACCTACCATTTGACTCAGGAGCCCAACTAGCACCTTTAAATCAAGGAAGCAGATGAATGGAGATGGTAACAAAATAAAGAGACTCACCTACAAGGCATGACCTCTACGTGGCTCTGGTTGGCTGTGACTGTGCAGGAATATGACTCATGTAACCTAAATCTAGACATGCAAATCTTAGGTGCAACTTAAGAGTTTAAGAATTTTAGATTCAAGAAGCTAACTTTTTAAAAATGCTATACTGGCCAAGTACGGCGGTGCATGACTGTAACCCCAGCACTTGAAAGGCTAAGACAAGAGGATTACAGGTCCAAGACCAGCCTCAGCAACTTAGTGAAATACTCAGAAACCTAGCAAGACCCTGTTTCAAAGTAAAATATTGGGCTGAGTTCAATCCCCAGTACCACTACCACCAAAAAAAAAAAAAAATAGATAAAGAAAGTAAGTAAGTTATACTGTACTCACAAATAAAACATACTTATAGGTCATTAGTTTAAACCTTGAGGTCCAATACTGTCATTTTTACAAATGATCGAATAAAGTATGGTAGCAATGTATGATCTTCTATTGTAAGAAGCATAATTGACTAATGGCCTCAGCTGGGGCCTTCTAGATGCATCCCCAAATTCACAGTGGGGACATACTTCCCCCAGGTTGCTCCCAGCCAATGACTGAGCACAGTAAGAATACTACTAAAGGTCTACTCCTTGTAAATAGTGCTCCTCTAACAGGAGACTGTGGCTCAAGGACTTCCCAGCAGACTTAACAGAACTTTCTTAGAACTGTGCTACAGCCCGGTACAGTGACACATGTCCATAATCCCAGTACTTGGGAGGCTGAGACAGGAGGATCACATGTCCAAGCCTAGTCTCAGCAACTTAGAGAGACCCTCAGCAACTTAGTGAGACTGTATTTAAAAATAAAAAATAAAAAGGGTAGGTGTAGCTCTGAGGTAGAATACCCCTGGGTTCAATCCCTAGTACCAATAAATAAATAAATATATATTTATATATACATGAAATGCTTAGTGGCAAATGTGACAAAGGCTGTAAAATACCAGTATGCGGAATGCTACAAAACATCACTAAGAGAAATTAAAGACCTAAATAAATGAAGAAATATAATATGTTTATGGGTCAGAAGACTAAATATTGTTAAGCTTAAATTGTCCCCAGCTTGATCTACAGACTCTAAGCAATTCCAACTGAAATACACACCAGACTTTCTCTTTGAGAAATTGGAAAATTGGTTCTGACCAATTTTGTTCTTTTGTACTTCAATAGAAGTACAAAAGATTTAAAATAGCCAATAGTAGGCAATATTTAAGTTAGACTTTATGTAACAATTTAGAAAAGTTGATAGAAATATCTTTCTTCCCAACTAAAATGTTCTTCCTAGATGTACACCAATGGTCTTTATAATATCTTCCTGACATTCTTATTCAGCATATTAGAGTTGCATTTGGTAGAAAAGATCCAAAGTTCCAGCATTTTGGAATATTTTACTCATCTTAATTGGTGGAACCTGAAGAGATTGATAAAAATTTAAGTCATGGTAAGCCTGGAAGAGAAAAGAAAGAGCAATGATGGTCACTGTTAATGTAACTTATTCTTGTAAAACTGTAAATTAGCCAGGTGTGATGGTACACACCTGTAATCCCAGTGCTTGAGAGGCTGAGGAAGAAGGTTAGAAGATTTGAGACCAGTCTCAGCAACTTAGTGAGACCTTCTGCAACTAGGGAAACCCTGTTTCAAAATAAAAAGTAAAATGGGGCTGGAGGTATAGCTCAGAGGTAGAAGAACCCTGAATTCAATCCCTCACACCAAAAAAAAATTAATAAATAAAAATAAAATAAAAGGAAATTAGCCCACAGTCTTAAGGTCACCAGATTCATCTAGAGACAGTGGGAAAAAATTGAGTCACCCACTGAACTTGAGTCTTCTTGGTGTACAAATCAACTCAGAGCAAAAGATATTCTCATAATCAAATAAGTGAAGTAAATCATCAGTTAAAGTAGTTAAAATTCTATTCTGAAGAATTTTGTCTAAACCATAGGGAAGCCAATATCCTTTATGAATTTCAAGATGGCAACATTACAGTGTTTGTCATGCTTAACTGACCTTGAAAAGCCCTTTATATCTTGAGAAAATGTAACGTTTCGCAGACCACAGTTCAGGAAAAGTGGCCCCGGAGAGTTAAAACGAGATGTTAGTTCTCCCACATAGCTTATTCAGCACCATCATGGACTAAGAGCTGAAATCTCAAACTGGTTTCACGAAATTGTGCCTCTCTCCCCACTGCAGACCCTTTTTTGGGGATACCAAGCTTTCCTCCCCTTAGTTTCCAGGTAATTAGTTCAGAATAAATCACATCCATCTTTACCTAGGAGTTCCTGGGGAGGCTTGCTCCACTCCACATTGTCAGATACTCATCGAGGAGGAGCACAGATATGCTTTTGACAGTGCTTATCTCTGAACTGAACCACAGAGCCAAGCCAGCAGCAGAAAAGCCCTTGGATAAATGTCCAAGATCATTTAATACCAGCTAAAGGTTAAAAATGGGGTGTGGCCAGGGATTAATGGACCATTTACACTACTAATTAACAATTGCACCCCAAACCTCTGATCTATGTTCCAATATCAACTCACAACTCAGATATCCTATCAACCCTCTTAGCCAGGGGGTTATGTGTTTTCAGTGGCAACAGCCTGCCAAGCTTGGAGCAGGGCTGACAGGAGACATTAGCAGAGAAGTGACTCCTACAGAGAATATGTCTCCATCCATTAGAGGAGTTGGACTTATCCAAACACACAACTTCACAGTGGGGTTTAAAATCTCTATTTACTGCCACCTATGCACCCAACTCTTCTTGCCTTCAAGTCGCCATCATGAATAGTAAATATGTTACTTGTTTTAAATATGTTTTTAAATTTGAACCTAGACTTTCCAGATGAATGACAGTCGAAAGGCATAATTACTAAGGACAAATAATTACTCCAGGGTGGAAGTGGAATTCAGATTTCTTAAGCCATAAAAGTAAGGCCAAGTCTTTTATCTTCCACACTTATGTGGACATTCATAATGAAATGCAGAAATTTAGTATTTGGATTACATCTTGTCTAAAGTGCCTGCATATCTTCTGAGGACTGACATTGTAAACCAGTGTCCCCATCACTAACCTAGAAACTGACAATCCCTCCATACCTCCAATTCCAAATCTACAAACCTAAGAGCACCACAAGCAAGCCAACTTCTGTATAAGTTTCCTATAGAAGACTCAGTCATATGCCTGACAAATTTATACAGCCAGCCCTTCTATCCATGAGTTCTGCATTGTGGATTCAATCAACTTCAGGTTTAAAATCTTTTTTTTATTTTATCTATACTGAATATATACAGGCTTTTTGTCATTATTCCCTAAATATTATAGCATAACGACTATTTACATTGTATTAGATATTGTAGGCAGTCTAGATGTGATTGAAAGTATATTGAACAGCTGGGCATGGTGGCTCAGGCTTGTAATCCCAGTACTTGGGAGGCTGAGACAGGAGGATCACCATCCTCAGCAACTTATTGAGGCTCTCAGCAACTTAGTGAGACCCTGTTTCCAAATAAAATAAAATAGATCTGGGAGTGTAGAAGGTCCCTGTGTTCCATCCCCAGTAACACACACACACACACACACACACACACACACAGTACATGAAAAGATGTATGTAGATTATATGCAAATACTCTGTCATTTTATATAAAGAACTTAAGCATCTACAGGTTTTGGTATCTATAGGACCCTGAAACCAGGACATCAAGAAATGACTAGATATGATAGGAGTTGTCCCAAACACAAAATTTTTACTTTTTTTTTTTTTTTCAAAAACTTCACCAGTGGGAAAGGAAGAAGGGCAAGGAAATAGGGTGGGAATTGGGAATTGGGGAAGGGTTAAATGAGAAATGTGTGCATGTATGCCTTTACCAGCTTGTACCTAACAAAGATGTATGATTGCAATGCACCAATAAAAAAAAAAGGAAAAAAAAAAAAACTTCACCAATGGGGAAAGACAAAGTTAAAATGGAAAGAAGTTACATATAGAATGTTTCTTTCTTCCTACCTTCCATATCACTTAGAAAAATAGAATATTTAATTACTAATGTAACACACAGATTAGGACATGTGACTCTGAATAGACAGCTGGTACATGTAAAATCTCACTTCTTAATAAAACAAAGTGGGATAAAAGGCCCAGAGACACTTGTCTTCTGGCTGGTTCTGAGCTGCAGGTAAGAATCTCTATATCTCAAAAAAGAGAAAAAAAAGTTATAAGAATAAAGTTTCAGGTTCAAGACCAGCCTCAGCAACTTAGCAAGACCCTCGGCAACTTAGCAAGATCCTGTTTTGAAATAAAAAGGGCTGTGGGTGTGGTTCAAAAGTACAAAGCTACTGGGATCAGTTCCCAGTGCCAATAAATAAATAAACTTACCATTACAAGAGGACTGAACAAATAAATATCCTAGCCAAGTAGCCTGTCTTTGACTCTGAATAAAAGAATGTACCATATAGCCCAAAAGTAGAAGTAACGCCACAGTGATGCTCAGGCCTTTTCTCCCACCACAAGTGTTTACCACTACCCCCCACTTCCTCACTACAACCCATCTTCACACACACACACACACACACACACACACTTCCTATTCCAAAAGATCCAAGCATTAGACCAAGCAACATTCAAAACAGCCTCAAGACCCATTCCCATTCTGAGCTCGGAGCAGCCTTGTCAACCATTATAGCCTAACTTGGCTTGTCAGGAAACAAACCCCATGCCTCCACATTGGTCCTGGCTGCTCTACTCAATACCAAGTATTGGATAAAAAGTGTCAAGTTCTTAGCCCTTTATAGCTCCCACTCCAATCTCCCACCCTCCCCCTGCAGAGGTCAAACCAACTCTTTGTAGACACAACGCATATACACAGCAGCACAGGGAGATGTACTTGAGGGGCTTTGAACCTGGCTGGCCAGGGAAGCAGTGGGGGTGGATAGAGCTGTCTTTCCTCCGGGGCTGTCTCCATCGGTCCCTACCCCTTTCGTGCCCCACTCCACTCCCATCAGAAACTAAAATATCAGGATGTTTTTCACTGGCCAATGCTTCGTGTTTTAATAAACAATTTGTAGTGACAAAAAAACAAAAGCTTCAAAACTGAGTTTAATAATTTTTCCTTGGAGCCCCTTGGCATGGCTATATGAAGTAATCTTATATAGATGTAGAAGTGCCTGGAGAGAGCAGAATCATCATATTTGGGTGATAGGTAGAGTATTAAATAAAAAAAAATAAAAAAAAAACAACAACAACAATCCAGATGGTTCGGCTAATAGAGTCACAGCAGTAAGCCTATATTACACCCGGAGGGACTGAGATTACTGAGAGAGAAGTAAAACGCCTCAGGATTAAGCAGGGCTCTAGCTGTTTTGTTCTACTAGAAAAACCTCAATGGACCTGAATGTTCTTCACTTCAAAAATTACTCAACAAAAACAAGTGAGGACAGAGAGAGAAAGAGAAGGAGAGAGAAACAGACGGAGATGGAGAATTTGGTCACAGAAAGGTTAGGATGATGGTTGAAGATAGTTGTCATAGAATTAAGAGGTAGAGGATCCATTTTTTTGTCTACTTATGAAGCTCTCTTGATAACCACACATATTCAGCAGCACCAAAGAATTTGCCAGTATTTTAGAGTGTTATGAATGTATGTCATATCTTTTATCCCCTCTGTCATAGTAGACAGTAGGAAGCTCATGTGATGTTATAAATTTTCACTTTATTTTAATTGAGATATATTCATAATGTGAAGTACATTCATAAGTGGTATACATAGGGTTGGTCCACAAAAAAAGAAAATAGGAGCCAGGCATGGTGGTGCATGTCTGTAATCCTAGTACTGAGGAGGCTAAGATGGGAGGATCACAGGTCCACTGGCAGCCTCAGCAACTTAATGACGCTCTCCACAATTTAGTAAAACCCTGTTTCAAAATAAAAATAGGGCTGGGTGTGTAGCTCAGAGATGAAATGCCCCTGGGTTCAATCCCTAGTAACACGAAGGAAGGAAGGAAGGAAGGAAGGAAGGAAGGAAGGAAGGAAGGAAGGAAGGAAGGAAGGAAGGGAGGGAGGGAGGGAGGGAGGGAGGGAGGGGAAGGGAAGGAAAGAAGGAAGGAGTTGTCTTTCTTGTCACAAAGATGTTAACCGACAGTAACACAGGAATCTTGTATGTCAACCTCACACCTCATTTTATAATACATTTTCTTTCCTATCCTTCTGCCCTATGTCATGATCCTACTAGCTTTTTCCAATATGGTATTTTATTTTTGTTGACCACATTTAAATTATTTTTAAAGGCTTAAACCATAGGACTTATATTTATTTGTGTTAAGACATCCTACTAGAGCCCCACTCGTTAACCCTTGTTATATTCCAGAAGAGGACAGTGAGTGTCCATTGGTGACATCACTGATAAGAATCAACCACCAGGGAAAGTTGAACCATAACTGTGGTTCGCAAAGACTAGCCCCAGAGCAGCAGCTTCAACATCACCTTACAAATGCCAATTCTTTGGCCTCACCCCAGCCCTACTGATTTAGCTTTCTACCTCTGTATAACAGATTGCCGCAAAACAGCACACATACATCATCCCAGTTTCCATGGAGTAGGAGTCAGGGCATAGGTTACTGGGTCTCACCAGGCTGTTGTTGTTTGTGGTACTAAATATTGAACCCAGGGACATTTTACCTCCAAGTCATACCCCCAGCCCTATTTTATTTTGAAACAGGGTTCAAAAAATTAGGGGGGGGGGTATTTCGAACCAGTTAAGTTGCTGAGGGTCTCACTAAGTTGCTGAGACTGATCTGGAACCTGTGCTCCTCCTGTCTCAGCTTCTCAAATACTGGGATCACATGTGTGCCACCTTGCCTGGCTTCAGCATGGTGATGCTTCAACAGTTTTGTTATAGCATCAGAAAACGGACAAAAAAGGATGATCTCTAAATTCTACTTATCACACCTACTGCACCAGAATAACCAATGTGAGAGCCCAGATGTTCTCCATGTATCTCTTGACTCTGCAGGGTAGACTAAATTTAAGATTGGATCACTTTTTTTCTTTTTCTATTGGCTCATATTAATTATACAGGATGTGGATTTTGTTGTGGCATATTAATATAGACATAGCAATGCAATTTGATCAATTTCACTCCCCAATATTTTTTTAATTTTATTTTTTTAATTGGTGCATTGTAATTATACACCTTTGTTAGATACAAGCTGATAAAGGCATACATGCACACATTTCTCATTTAACCCCTTCCCCAATTCCTGCCCCATTCCCTCACCCTCCCTCCTTCTCAAGTTCAGTTTAGTGATTGACTTTGATATGTTTGTGAAAGTACATCATGTGCATTAGGGTGCTCCCCCTTCCTCCATCACCTTCAGTTAAGTCAACTTCTCTGCTCACCTAAGGTTTCTCCTTCTTCATCTGGAGTCCCATCTTCTCCCTAGCTTCCGCATATTAGGGAGAGCATACAATTTTTTACTTTTTGTGACTGACTAATCTCACTTAACATAATGTTTTCCAGTTCCATCCATTTCTCTGCAAATAACATGATTTTGTTCTTCTTTATGGCTGAGAAAAATTCCATTGCGTACATATCCCATAGTTTTGTAATCCTTTCATCTGTTGAACATCTTGGCTGGTTCCATAGTATGGCAATTGCAAATTGTGCAGCTATAAACATAGATACACATGCGTTGGTCTGATAGTTTGGTTTCCATTCTTTTGGGTCGATACCCAGAAGTGGTATTGCTGGATCATGTAGGTTCATTCTCATTCATCTGAGGATCCTCCACACTGTTTTCCAAAGTGGTTTCACTAATTTGCAATCCCACCAACAATGTATTAGGGTTCCCACTTCTCCACACCCTCGCCAGCATTTGTTGTTGTTAGTGTTTTTGATGATTGCCATTCTGATTGGGGTTAGGTGAAATCTCAACACTCCCTGATATTTTCTCCATACTCCTTTCCTCCCTCCCCTGCCGGGGTCCAGCCCTCGAGGCAGTGGGGTCAGGGGTCCTTAGATAGGTGTGGAATGAGACAAAGTCACCAGAATACGCTCACACCCAACACAGTAAAGAAGCGTATCTGTTTTATTGTTTGTTAGTCGCTGTTTTATACTATTTTTTTGCAGTGAGGCATATAGAACAGGAATGTCCACAGACCTGTTTCTCCAAAAGTCATCCTCAACCAGTCAAGGTTACAATACATATGTAAAAATTCTTTAGTACATAAAAATTCTTAAAAATACAACACATATGTAAAAATTCTTTTCCATTAGTTTAAATCCTTATAATTTGTTTAGCCCCTTTAAACAGTATTCTTATTTTCTCAGGTAGCTAGAGGGTTAATGTATCCTGTAAAATTCTAGGGAGACAAGGTGGAGTGGGCAAAAGAATATTTGTAGTAACTATTTAGATAAACTTGCAATGCCTGTTTCTTGCCTAATGCTTGTAAGAGGTTAATGAATTGGGTTGTCTCGAGGCATTGCTTTTTCAGCTAAGAGATCACTATTCATCAGGCCACATGTTTCTAAGAAATGTTCCTTTTTTTTTTTTTTTTTTTGGTACTGGGGATTAAACTCAGGGGCATTCTACCTCCAAGCTACACCCCCAGCCCTGTTTTTTATTCTTTATTTTGAAACCGAGTCTCACTAAGTTGCGGAGGGCCTCACTAGGTAGCTGAGACTGACCACAAACCTGGATCCTCCGGTCTTAGCCTCCCAAATGCCGGGATTACAAGCATGTGCTACCCCGCCCAGCTAAGAAATTTTCATTTATAATTAATGTAAAAGCAAAACCCAAAGCACCCCAAATTTCCAGAATATAATACTGCAAAGTGGGATATGCCACTCATTCCTTCTTTTGGAATCGTCTGCCTTGCAGGACTCCAGCGGACCGAGCCTTGCTCAAGATCCAGCTATTAAGGAGCTGTGGCACTCCCCTGGTACCCCTCCCTTCATCTGATGGTCTCTCTTTTGCTTTAATAACATCCATTTTATTTTCTGTTTCCTCTCTAGCTTCCAAATGTAATAAAGCATACAATACTTTCTTCTCCAAGTTTGGCTTATTTCACTCAAAATTATGGTCTCTAGTTTTACCCATTTTCCTACAAATGATATAATTCCATTCTTTATGGCTGAATAAAACTCCATTGTGTGTATATACCACAGTTTAAGAATGCTGTCAAATGAATTTCTACTTAATTCCTAAAATAAATTTTCCCCCACAAAAAAAATATTCTTCTACCTAGAGCTTCCCGGGTACCTCCTACTCTGTGTGGGAAGTCAGACTTTCTACCCTGACAGCTGAAAGACCAGATCAATCAAGGGGTTAATTATACAGATCATTTTCCTGGCTCCCATGGGCATAAAGGTTATAAATGGCCACATATTTATGCAGCCGTTGTTAAAAATTCAACCACAGCATTTATTTCAATGAACTCCTTTGACTACATGTTGAACAGATGCACTGAGGGACTACATAAAACATTATCTCTATTAGCTCAAATTTTCTGGCTCCTTAAAAGCTTCCAGTGACGGAAGGAAAAATGCATCTGTAATATGCCCTGCCATTACTAATACATTCATTAAAATACAAACAGCTTGACAATGAGCAAGCATGGAGCACGTATGTGAGCACTCACACACACACACACACACACACACACACAGAGTAGCTTGAATGTGAAGATTTTTAAGTAGCATAGTGCACTTAAGACAGTTATTAACAGACCTGAAATATAATATACACTACTAAATCTTCACTTTAGAGGACTGCTTTATAGTGCTTCCTATACTATGTTAGATGTTATCTTTTTATTGTTGTTTTGTTATTTTGTTTTGTTTTGTTTTCTTATGTTTTGTTTTGTTTTGGTACTGGGGATCGAACCCAGGGGCACTCTACCTCCAAGCTGCACTCCCAGCCCTATTTTATTTTTTTATTTTTATGCAAGGTCTTGCTAAGTTTCTGCTGTTGGCCTCAAACCTGCAATCCTCCTATCTCAGCCTCCCAGGTACTGGGATTACAGGAATACCCACCACACCCAGCATGTTAGATGTTTTCAAAGTACCTTTTAGCAGAGCTTTCTGTGCTGGTCAATGAGAATAGCATGGACTCAGAGGGGCCGGAGGGGAAGTGCATGTTCCCCGAGGGTCATGGTATGTCCCTGCCCAATTTCCAGCCCCAAATCTCCTCCCAGGTAGAGGGGGATTTTTAGTATAGTATTAATTCATATGAGTGGGTGTCACATTTTTACTGAAATCTACTCAGAGAGAAGTTCCAAAAAGGATCAAGGCCTTTGTCAGGGAGCTTATAGACGCAGAAGGAAGTCGCCTTTGAAAGGAGAATAAAGACAGTCCTCTCAGCACTGTCCTCGGTGACTCTGCCCAGACACACAAAGTCTGGATCACGTTGGCTTTTCTGGAGTGCAGTGTCCACACCCTGGCTATTTAGCAATACAGACTTAGAGAAGGCGGCTGATCATAACCGCCTCAGGATAATATCCACCGAGGGCTCCTCCTGCCCTGCCGCCTCTTTGTAACCACCACACAGTAAGTTGCTCAATGGAAGTCATTGTACAAGAGCATGAAAGGACTAACTACTAAAAATAATAACCTGAGACACCGAGGCCACCGAGAGAGCAGAAGCTTCGCCTATTGTCAGGGCAGTGGGGAGAGGATTCCTCTGTAGGTTCAGGCACCTGGAGCAGTGAGAACTACTGTTTGTCCTTGAAAATTCACCCTGAGAGGAGACCCAGGAGGTCCTCCCTGCAGGGTCTGGGGAGCTCCCACACCTCCTTACTGGAGAAACAGGGGAATCTTTTGTTGGAAGCAGAATGGTGGGACAATACTGTCCCCAGTGAATTGGAATGAAAATGCCCCCTGTCATATTAGAAAGGCTGGACGTGAGAACAGAGAAGTAAGGGGTTGTGCATAAAGGAGGAGTTACCCCTCTTTCCCAGGGCCAACTAAGGTACAATCATTTTGCTGATGAGAAACTGACACCCAAAGAGTTTGCATTCCTGCAAATCGGTGTCAATGTCAAGACTCATGCACTGGTCTCCAAATACTGTGTCCATTTTTCTATATGATTTTTCCATCTTAAATCTTATACTTTTGTGTCTTTGAGCACAGGTTTATAGAATCTCTTTGAAACTTTGAGTGAAAGATAACCTAGTGATATGGAGTAATGTATGTTTTTCTTTCTTTCTTTCTTTTATTTACTTATTTATTTTTTTTTTATTTATTTTTGCGGTACTGGGGTTTGCACCCAGGGGCATTCTACCTCTGAGCTATACCTCTAGCCCTATTTTTTTATTTTTTATTTTTCAAACAGAGTCTCATTAAGTTGCTGAGTCTCCCAAGTACTGGGATTACAGACATGTGCCATCACACCCAGCCAAACACTTTTTAAACATTTCTTTCCCCACCCATCCCAAAAGTCACTTCCAAAGGACCTCCTTTTCAATGTTCCAGTAACTACCCAATGAAGTAGCTTCCTGTGTGCCTGACTCCTTCCAGGAGTACTTACTATTCCTTTTTTTTTTTTTTTTTTGTAGGAATTGAACCCAGCGGCATCCTATACCCGAGCTACACCTCCAACTCATTTTTTATGTGCTTTTATTGGTGCATTATAATCTCACATCATAATGTAAATCATGTTGAAATGACATACATGCACACAGCGCTTGGTGCCCCCTGCCTCCTCCCTGCTTTCCCAATACAGAGTACTGAGAATGACATTGGTATTTTCACATATGTACACATAGTCGATGGTAGTATTTCCATTAATGAACCTCACCACCCCCCCTTCCCTTAGATCACTTCCTTGGCTCCAGTGAGGTTTCTCCTCCAGTACCTGGCATCCCCCTGGTATCCCAGTTACTCCCTAGCTTCCACATATTAGAGAAAACATATGCCACTTCACTTTCTGTGACTGCTAATCTCACCTAACATAATATTCTCCAGTTCTTTCCATTTTCTTACAAATTATATTATTTTATTCTTCTTTATTGCTGAGTAGAATTCCATTGTATATATTTCCCATAATTTTACAATCCATTCATCTGTTGATGGACACCTGGGCCCCAAACCCATTTTATTCTTTATTTTTGGAAAGGGTCTCCCTAAATTGCTGAGGTCTCTCTAAGTTGCTGAAGCTGGCCTCAAATCTGCAATCCTCTGCAATTCTCCCGTCTCAGTCTCTCAAGTACTGGGATTTTAGGTGTATGCCACTACACCTGGATGAGTATTTGCTAGTCTTTAATTTGGCTGCCTCTGTTTTTCGGGCTCCTGGGGTTTATATGTTCTGCAGCACAGCTTTTCACTTCACCCCGTTCTCTCCCCTTCTATCCTCTTAGAAGGCCAATGGAAGAATTTTATCTTCACTGTTAAATCCATGGTGTCTACTTTGAGATTTTATTCTCCTGATAACAGCCCTAGAGAAAAAACGCTTATGAGAACATTAGAGACTTCTAAGAAAGGAAAATTACACTAAATAATAAACCCAAGCTGGTGTATACCACTCCTAGGTATTTATCCAAAAGAATAAAGTCAGTCTACCATAACAATACACACATACCTATGTTTATAACAGCACAATTCACAGTAGACAAGGTATAGAACCAGCCTAGATGCCCATCAACAGAGTGACTGTGTGGTCCATACACGTAGGGAGTGTCAACTCAGCAGAGAAGGGACCACCAAGAGAATCTGACAGGGGCAGCCTTGGCATCTGCTGGTAACCAAGCATGGTAAAGGCAACACTGCCCTTCTGCCTCTAACACAGCCCTTAAATAGAGAACCACTCTCCGTGCACAGGTAAGAGGAGCCCTCTATTTCCAAGCTCAGTCCTTTAGCGCCACCTGGTGCTAACTTCTCTAATCACTCTTCAAGCCTAATGCAAACTAAGTTTCTTTTTTAGTCTTGACTACACAAGTCTGATTAACACAATGCAGAATTCATAGATGGAAGGAAAGTTGAGATGAAAGGACAACTGTCCGTTGCTGTCTATTCAGTAAACCGCAGGGCCTCAGCACAGGGCAAACCCAAGCACAATGTCAGGTGTTTTTTTATTGTTATTGTTACCAAAAGAACTCAAAAGAGAAGAATTTAGGAAAACTTAGATCTAAGATATAGTAGGTTTTCAAAATATCAATGATTTAGCTTTTATGATGCTCAAATAATAGCTACTCAAAATATATAATAATACAATGTTTATTGTTAAAGAGAGAAAATCTCTAATAATTTAAAAACTTGAGAAAAGACAACACTCCCTACTTGGGCTTTATCCATAACTTGGCATTAGCCCTTTTATATTTGAGAATACTCCTATAAAACATGATGCTTGTGCCCACCACTCCCTGAGAAACTACAAGACATAATAGAAGTGTTAATGGTTGCAAAATTATCTAGGATCCTTAAATTTATTCTGAAAATAAAAGCATATATGCAGAAGTTTAAAAACCTGTTCAAAACTCGAGATGTGCCTTAAAAGATAAGGCATGTGTTTTATCATCGTGCTTTTTCTTAAAATTGAGGACAGCAAAACAATTCTATTCGTTAAAGACAGACTATGTAGCCATGTGTGGTGACACATGCCTGTGATCCCAGTATATAGGAGACTGAGATAAGAGGATCACAAGTTGGAGGTCAGCCTGAGCAATGTAGAAGGACCCTGTCTTAAAATAAAAGATAAAGCTGGATGTGGTGACACACACCTGTATTCCTAGTAGTTGGGAGGCTGAGACTGAAGGACAGTAGGTTCAAGACTAGTCTCAGCAATTTATGGAGGCTCTCAGCAACTAAGTGAGACTTTGTTTCCAAATAAAAAATCAAACAGGGCTGGGGGTGTAGCTTAGAGGTAGAATGCCCCTGAGTTCCAGCCTCAGTACCACCAAAATAAAAAGACAGACTGTGAATAAACATTATAAATGAATACACACTTGTAAATTCTCATATATAACCAGCCCCAAGAACTCATGGCCTGAAAAAAAATTAAGCGAGGCTCTGAGTTATTCAGTGGTGAGAATCTTATTATCTGAAAAATAAGTTATTTGGTGGTACATTCTTCTAAGTCGAGCAAGGAAGCTAATTGATTCAGCAGATATCTTTATAACCAAAATATCTAATTTTTGTGCACTTACTATTTGCCTAGCATTGGTCTTAGTGTTTTATATGTACTATCTCGCTTAATCTTCACAACCTCATAAGGCTAGTACAGGGCCTGACCCTTCCTATGGCTTATCTCATACACAACTGGCAAATGGGAGAGTGATAGTCCATACTTGATTGAATGTTTTAAATTAAATATCTGGGACAAGTTTCTCACAATGAAAGAGGAAGCTTAGCAATAAATGAAGACTTCAAGAGAAAAAAAGAAAATAATGGATCAAAGTACCTTTCTTTAGTGCAAATAAAGGCTAGTGTAGAGCCTTCAAAATTCATTGGGTTTCCTGCTTTGTTAATTCATTTGGCAAACTGTAAGTTCAGATGGAAAGCTGTGAAATAAGTCTTCCTCATGGTAGATTGATGAAGATGAGAAGTAATGCCCTCCAGCACCTACAGCTGGAAGAGGAAGCACAAGCCCCAGAGTTGAAAAAGACCTGCTGGACAGCAGAGTGCACACTCTAGGCAACAGTCCTCATACAGAATAGTGCAGGGACTTTTATAAGAGTCGTTACTGTTTTGTTAGCGCTCTGGATACATAATTCCATGGCTTTATGCGATTTGCCCAATCCTCTTTTTCCCTGTGGCTAGGTTAATTTTAGTGCATGATGTTGCAAGAACATGTATCTCTTCACAAATGCACAGTGCAACAATATAACAGAAACAAGTATCAAGGTCTGGTTTCACAACTAAGAAAACTTAGGAACCATGAATTAAGAAATCTTTCCAAGACCATGCAGCAATTGCATGATGGATCCACAATTTAAATCTATTTTGGTTGCAGATAAATTACTCTGTAGCCACTAAATATAATATTTTAATGAAAAGTAATACAAGTGGTAGTTTTAAAATATGTCCTCAAATTGTCTGATCCTCTTTCCTTCAAAAGGTAGTTTAATCTGCTTTATAACATTGATCTCAGTAACGATTTCCCAAATATGACCCCAAAAGCACAGGCAACCAAAGCAAAAATAAAACAAGTGGGCCGGGTGTGCTGGCACACACTTGTAATCCCAGTTCTCAGGAACCTGAGACAGGAGGATGGCAGGTTCATGTCCAGCCTCAACAACTTCAGGAGGCTGTCCACAACTTGGTGAGACCCTGTTTCAAAATAAAATAAGGCTGGGGGTATAGTTCGGAGGTAGAATGCCCAAGTTCAATCCTCAATACCACAAAAAATAAAATAAGTGGAACTGCATCAAATTTAAAAGCTTCTTCTCAACAAAGGAAGCAATCAACATAATGAAAAGGAAACCTAAAGAATGGAAGAAAATATTTGTAAAACATATATTTTATCAAGTGTTAATATCCAAAATGTATAAGGAACTTCCACAACTCAATAACAAAAGTAAATAATTCAGTTTTAAAATGGACAAAGGACTTGAATAGATATTTCTCCAAAGAAGACATACAAATGGCTAATAGGTATATTATAAAGTGCTTGACATCATTAATTAACAGGGAGAAGCAAATCAAAACAACAATGAGATATCGCCTTACACCTATAAAGATAGCCAATTTGTTTAGGGGAAAGAGGAGAGTATTAGAGATTGAACTTAGTGGCATTCTACCTCCAACCTATACCCCCAGTCCTATTTTATTTTGAAACAGGGACTTGCTAAGTTGTTGCTGAGGCTAGCCTGGAACCTGAGATCCTCCTATTTCAGCCTTCCAGGTACTGGGATTACAGGCCTGTGCCATTGCACCCACATGTCAATTAAACAAACAAACAAACAAAAAACCAACAACAACAACAAAAAAGCAAGTGCTGGCAAGATTTAGACAGCCTCGTACACTGTTAGTTGGAATGTAAAATGCTGCTGCTGCTATAGAAAATGGCACAGAGGTTCCAAAAAAATTGAAAATAGAACTACTGGCATGCATCATTTAATGAGGGGGATCTATTTTGAGAAATCTATCATTAGGTGATTTTGTAGTTAAGTCAACATCATAGTGCACTTACACAAGCTAAGATGGCTACAATGTCACTAGGTGAAATACTCTCATGAGACCACCATCAAATACGCAGTCCATCCTTAATAGAAATGTTGCTATGTGGCACAAGGTTTAACCATGTGATCCAACAATCCTACTTCTGAATATTCCTCCAAAAGACTTGTAAGCAAGATCTCAAAGAGACATCTGCACTCCCATGTTCGATACAGCACTGTTCACAATAGCCAAGAGATAGAAACAACCCCAGTATTTATCAATAGAAAAATGGATAAGGAAAATGTGAGATACGCACACACACACACACACACACACACACACACACACACACACACACACACACAATGGGATTTTATTAAGCTTTAAACAAGAAGAAATCCTGTCAGATGTTACAACATGGATCATGGATGAACCTGCAGGACGTTATATATGAGAAATAAGCCAGTTGCAGACGATTATAAGGTATAATGTATGACTCCACTACATGAGATATGTAAAGCAGTTAACACATAGAAACAGAAAGTGGAATAGTGGTTGAAAGGGGCTGTGGGGAGGGGGAAGGAGAGAGTCCTGGCAATGGATATAGAGTTTCAGTCATGCAAGATTAAGTAGTTCTGGAGATCTACTGTGCCACAATGTAAACATAGTTAATACTGTACACTAAAATTTTTAGTAGGATAGATTTAATATTATATGTTTTGACACAATTAATTTTAAAAGGAAGAAAAAAAGTAGAGCTTTCTCCCTGATACCCCGTTGAGTATGGGCTAGACTTAATGATTCATTCTCATAAGTAAAATATGGAAAGGGGCTGCATAGACCTGTATAGAGCAAAATGTGGCTTAGAATTGCATTATATCAAAATTAGACACATTCCACTTACAAACAATACTATCAAGAAAGTGAAAAGACAGCCAAGGGTGGTGGTGCACAGCTGTAATCCCAGTACTTAGAGGCTGAGTCAGGGGGAGGGAGCCTCAGACAGATTCAAGGCCAGTTCGGCAACTTGGTGACACCTTGCAACAACTTAGCAAGACCCTGTTTCAAAAATTAAAAGAGCTGGGAGTAGCTAGGTATGGTGGCACATATATGTAAGCCCAGTAGTTGGGAGCCTGAGACAGGAGGATCACAGGCATGAGGCCAGCCTCAACAACTTAGTGAGACCCTGTTTCAAAATAAAAAATAAAATAAAATAGGACTTGGGGTAGAATTGCCCTGATTTCAATTCCCAGTACCAAAAAATAAAAATGGAGAGACAAAACACAGAATGGAACAAAATATGTTCAAATCACATTTCTGATAGGGAACTTGTATCCAGAATAAGAACTGAAACAAATCAATAACCCATTTTTCTAAATGAACAATGAATTGAATAAATATTTCTCAAAAAGAATATGTACAAATGGCCAATAAGCACATTAAAAGTTGATCAGTGGCATTATTAATTAGGGAAATTAAAATCAAAACCGCAATAAGAAGCCACTTTATATCCACTAGGCTGGCTATCTACACGACAGTTAACAAGTGTTGGTGACAATGTGGAAAAGTCAGGACCCTTTTACACTGCCACTAGGAGTGTATAATGGTACAACTGCTTTGGAAAACAGTCAGATAGTTCTTCACAATGTTAATCATGGTGCTCCCACATGACCCAGAGATTTCTCTCCTAGCTATATATCTATGAGAAAGGAACACAAATGTCCACCCAAAATTTGTACATTAATGTTCATCACAGAATTATTCCTACTAACCAAGAAATGGAAAGAACCTACAAGTCCATCTGCTGATGAATGGATAAAGAAACTGCAGTATATCCATACAGCAGAATGCTACTCAGCAATAAAAAAGTCTTGATGCATGCTGCAATATGAATAACCCATGAAAACGTTGTACTAAATGAAAGAAGTCAGATACAAAAAGCGATATATTGTATGATTTTGTTTATTTAAAATACCCAGAATAGGCACATGTCTAGAGACAGAAAGTAGATTAGTATTTGCCAGAGGGAAGAAAGAGAAGGGAATAGGAAGTGACTGTTTTCTGCTTTGATATGACAAAAAAAAAAAAAAAGCCAGGCATGGTGGCACATGCTTGTAAGGCCAGTATTTGGGAGGCTGAGACAGGACGATTGCAGGTAGCACATAGCCTCAGCAAGTAGTAAGACTCATCAACCTAAAAAAAAAAAAAAAAAACC
>PVLC010000127.1:22351-112696 GCA_004027655.1 Graphiurus murinus | reverse complement strand
GAAAAAGAATAGAAGAGGAAAGAAACCAAAAAAAGTTCTGGATCTAGACACTGGTGATGAGCACACAATCCTAGGAAATACAGATGGCCCTTGAAATACAATCATTCAACTCTGGGGTTTTTTTGTTGTTGTTGTTGTTTTCACTTTATGATAGATTTATCTGGACTGCATAGACTGAGAAACATCTGGACTTATGATAGTTGGGCTTACAATTTTTCAACTTTATGATTGGTTTATCAGGTATTAAATGCACTTTCAACTTATGCTGGGTTTATTGGATCATAACGTCATAGCAAATTGAGGAGCAACTGCACTAAAAAAAAGCATTGAATTGTGTACTTTAAGTGGATTAATTATATGGTATGGGAATTATATCTCAAAAATCTGTCAAGAAAAAAAGCAACATAGTTTACCTAGTGTTTTTCCTGCTCCTCTGGTCTCCCAAATCACTCCGGGAGAAGGAAGCCAGCTGCCATGTAGGAAGGCATCCTGAAAACAGATCCTTCCATCCCCACCCAGGCTTCAGAGGACTGAAACCCATCCGTCATTTTGACTGATCTCCTCCAGAGACTCTAAGCCACTCCAGGTTGTTCTTACCCTCTGACTAGGTAAGATGGCAAATGTTTATTGCTCTAAACTGCTAAGATTTGGGGTAATTTGTCATGCCACAATACTTATGTTATTAAGTAAAAAGGCAAGAGGCAAAACATGCACACTCTGTTTCCATTTTTTGTTTTGTTTTTAAGATATGCCTGTACACCTGAGTTTCTTCAAAAGTCTTATCTCTCTTTTTTTTTTTTTTTTTTTTTTTTTTGCGGTACTGGGGATTGAACCCAGGGGCATTCTACCTCCGAGCTATACCCCCAGCCCTATTTTTTTTTTTATTCTTTATTTTGAAACCGAGTCTCACTAAGTTGCGGAGTGCCTCACTAGGTAGCTGAGGCTGGCCTCGAACCCGGATCCTCTGGTCTCAGCCTCCCGAATGCTGGGATTACAAGCGTGCGCCACCACGCCCGGCTATTATCTCTCTAATTTGTTTCATATACTATTAAAAAAAAAAAATGTTTGCCAGGTTAGGAGGCTGAGTCAGGAGGATCACAGGTTCGACCAGTCTCGGTAACTTTGTGAGACTCTTAACAACTTAGCAAGACCCTGTTTCAAAATAAATAGGGTAGCTCAGAGGTAAAATGTCCCTGGGTTTGATCCCCAGTACAAAAAGAAAAGAAGTTATAAAACATATATATATGTATATATATATATATACACACACACACACACACACACACATACATATATAGACAAAGTCACAGATATTGTGATCTCTAGGTAAAGTAATTATTTGCACTTTTTCCTTTTAACTTCTCTTTATTTTTCCACTTTCCTACAATGGATCTCTTTTGTTCTTGTTACTTTGGGTTTTTTATAGATTAAAGGTTGGGTAAAGTGGGGAAAGGCATTAGCAATAATTCGGGCATGAGGTGAGGGCTTGGGACAAAAGCAAGAACAGTATGAAAAGAAAATACAATGTTTTGAAAGAAGAAAGGAAGGCAAGACTCAATGACCTTGTGCAGGAGACAAAGGTATGAAGGTACTGAAGGAAAGACCAGGTCTATGTGTATCTCAGAGGTTGTCCATTTGGTCACCCCATTTTCTCGGTTAAAAGTCTAGATGCCTATTACCTAGCTCTCTGGCAGAAGTATTCACACTCTACTACGAAGGTGTTGATCTAGCCACCTTTTGGGCCACTCGTAGCCTTTCAACCACTAGACACAAACCTCAGAGAAAGTTTCCTCATTCCTCAAGAATGAGAGAGTACAATCTTAGGAAACTTGCCTTAACTCATATTATCATAGCCCAGGGCCAGATGTAGGCCATGGTTCAAACATGACATTTGTTGCACAACTACTATTCATGAAACATTTTCTAAGTGCCAGCACTGAGTCCTGAAATTAAGTACATACTTAGGAAGTTACAACTTTTTGTGTAAGTATCCTTTCCATATTTGAGTGAAGAGAAAACTGGTGTTCGGAAGGGCTATGCTTCTGGCCCTAAGTGCCACAGCTGGTTAATGGCAGAGCTTGACCCTAAACACACTTGTGTCAAAAGAAACAGAATAAGCTGGATGTGGTGGGACATGCCTATAATCCTAGTATTTGGGAGACTAAGACAAGAAAATCACAGGTTCAAGGCCAGTCTCAGCAATTTAGTGAGACTCAACAACTTAGCAAGATCTTGTTTCAAAATAAAAAGTAAAAAGGGCTGGAAGGGCTGGTGGTGTGGCTTGGAGGTAGAATGCCCCCGGGTTCAACCCCAGCACATCACCACCACCACCACCACCACCACCATCATCATCATCATCATCCTCTAGCATCTGGCTGTACAGATCCCTTCCCAGGGGGTTATTGTAGGAGGCAGCAACAACATCTGCTTCCCTGACAGGGAAAGTTTGGGGTGCTGGGTCAAGCCCTGAGTCCCCAGCTACCACTAATGTTTCTACCTCCTAGGAAGGACTTTGTCTCACCAACGGTAGCTACTATGACATCAATAATTCAACACTACAGGCACTGACAAGCTGTAAATAACTTTAAAAGTATAATTCGCATCCATCTTTTTTACTGGGAGCCAGTTAGACTCTAATTCCTCTTATGTTTATTAAAATGGAGCTATTTGTTTATAGAAAAGTTATGACTAATGAGAATAAGATAATATCTCATGTAAATACTTATTATAAATTTTAAAACTACTCTTCTGCTGTGGCCAGCAAGCATGTGCTAGTGGCAAGGTATTAGGGGTTGAAGGTAGGTCTGTCCTTCAGGAATTTTTTTTCCCCACATTTCCACTAATGCAAAGGAAGCTGGCAATTATTTGGTGATAGAAGAAAAGAAGACTACAGCAATTCTAAACAACAGGCTTTGAAATTCTCTCTGTGGGACTATTCCACATAAGAATAGGAGTCTCATTAAGTCACAGAAAAACATTAAATAAATATTGGTTTCCAGAAAAAGGAGACCAAGGAACAGATGCAGCTTGGGGCTCGAAGGGATGTCTTGCTGGAATATGAGTAAAAGAGAAATAGAGACGCATTCTATTCAGCATCCTCATTCTGGATGAAAAGCAAAGACCGATGACAGAAAAAAAGAGACAAAAAAGAGAGGAAGAGATGCCCAGGGAGAGAGCGAGACTGGGGCAGAAAGACTAGAGCAAACGAGAACAAAGACCAAGGAGAAAGGAAGAGAAGTGGGGAGGGAAACGAGAGGCCAGAGTTCCTGCCTGGACTCCTGGAGAGCCTTCACACTAGAAGAAAGAGCCCTTCTCAAAGAAGCCTCTATGCTTCTTCTCTTACATCCTAATTTCCCACAAGGGATTTCTGAGAGGGAGAAAAAAGTTTCTAGTCTTCAAAAGTTTGAGAAAGACTCTTAATTAGGTGTGTGTGTGTGTGTGTGTGTGTGTGTGTGTGTGTGTGTGTGTGTTGTTCTGGGATTGAGCCTAGAGGTGTTCTACTGAGCTACCTGCCCCCTCATCTATTTTATTTTTTTATTTTGAAACAGGGTCTTGCTACATTGCTGAGGGTATGAGGGTATGGCTAAATTGCTAAGGCTGGCCTCAAATCTGCCAGCCTCCTATCTCAGCCTCACAAATACTGTGATTACAAGTGTGTGCCACTTTAATTGGTTTCTTAATCTCTGCAGCAAGCAGCAGTGAGTTTGCTCCCTCTGATATATCACTACTCCTCCTCCTCCTCTTCCTCCTTCTTCACTCTTCCTCCTCCGCCTCTCTCTCTCTCTCTCTCTCTCTCTCTCTCTCTCTCTCTCTCTCTCTCTCTCTTTCTCTCTCTCTTTCTCATATACAAAAACCAGTGTGCACTCACAGATATATATATATATATACATTCTCTCTGTTTCTTGTCCTCTCCTTTGGGCACCCCAAAAAACCAACCCTTTAAGCATCGATGGCCTGGTGCTGTGGTCACCCACCTGAGCATTTATCATCATCAGGAACTGCAGCAGCACTCCCACCACCATTACACACACACACACACACACACACACACACACACACACACACACAGAAAAATGTTTTTGTCCTGTGCCTGCTCCTGGAAGAGTAGTGTTAGACTCGATTAAATCTAAGAGAAAAATCAAATTGATTAATTCACTTTTCAAAAAGAAAAGAAGCTTGAGGCAAAGAAGAGGGAAGAGACAGAAGAAGGGAGGGAAGGAAACATACAGTCCTGCTCAGCACCCTCGAGGTGCTAACGCCTGCCTGCCTGCCTGCCTGCCTGCGGAGGGGTTTGTGTTTGTCCTCTCGTTTACACCTCAAAACAATATAAAGAAATGGAATTCCACTCTCCTCTTCTGAAGATAAGGAAACCAAAGCTCAGAAAGGGTCAATGACTCATGACTTATCAAAGAAGGACACAGTGAGGTCCAAACCTGGATTTCAACCAGAATGCTGGCTTCTGCATTGAGAAGTATGCATGAGAGGAGAGGGGCTCCCTGGACCAACGGAGCTCATTTATTTTTCTAAATGTAAAGACAGCTACTGGATACAGCGTTTCCAGCAAGAAGTTCGACGAGTCGGGTTTCTCCACAGAATACCCAGCTCCCCAGTTCAGCCGTGTTTGTGTCTGCCTCGTAATTGAATCAGTTTCATTCCCATACTTGTTTTACTTCTTTCTCATGCTTCTCTGTTGTCCAGCCATACGAGTATCCTTCTAAGTCTCTATAAATCTCTATTAATAAAATAAGCCTCCTTTTAAAAATATAGAGACAAAATAATTTGAGAGAAATGTGCAAACATCGCCTCCACCTACAAATTGTCCTGCCAGATGACTGGGCTGGGGTGTGCGACTCCCCAGGCTCCCAAGCCGACTCCATTTCTCCACCTCTAACTTGCCTGCCACTGGCTTCCTGAGTGAGCATGGTGGCTGTTACTCTGTAAATCGTGATAACAGATTTCCCATGAGGAATTTTAGAAAGGTTTTGAAGGGTTGGGGTGAAAAGAACCACAATTTTTTTTTGAACGTCAATACCTCACACCCTCTTTTCAGTCACCTTTTAAGAGCTGCTGAAGTG
This sequence comes from Graphiurus murinus, assembly GCA_004027655.1. Classification (NCBI taxonomy): domain Eukaryota; kingdom Metazoa; phylum Chordata; class Mammalia; order Rodentia; family Gliridae; genus Graphiurus; species Graphiurus murinus. The sequence goes on along the minus strand of PVLC010000127.1, from coordinate 107,621 downwards.
CGTTGTGCTCCAAAGCTGCTAACTCAGAAGGAGACATTGGAATGAGAAATCTCTCTGAAAGTACTTCAAGGCTTGTTAAAAACAGAAGCTGTTTTTAACACCCAAGAGCTCTCTCTCCTGAGCCCCAGCGAGGCCCTCCAGGTTTTCCCTTGAAGCACGGATGACCCCTGCCCCACAGCAGAAGAATGGCTCTCAAGTCACAGAGTCGATGGAGCCGGGCTCAAATCCTGACTCCACCACTGACGAGCTACATAATCGTGAGCAAATCACTTCACCAGGCTGCCTCTGGTCCCTTGTCCATGAGACGGAAATAGTAACACCACCTCAAGCCTATCGATAAGGATTAAGCCAGGCGATACATGCAAAGTGTCCAGCAAATGTGAGCTGGGGCAGTCCAACTACTAGCAACACTGTGACCCCATCCACACCTCAGTCAGGTGTCTATCTTCTAGCTTCCATGGGTTCCTTCTTAAGGTTCCAACGACCGAGGCTTTTGGTGGGAGGAGGTTTCCTTCTGGACCTGGAAGAATGTTCTGGACAGTGGTTTTTGTTGACAGAAGCCCTTTTCAATTCACCTCTTCCCCTAGCTTCTGCCAGGGATCAGACAGTCTTTCTTAAAGCCACTTACCTCCAGCACTATTGAGGGATCTCCACCTTCCCGCCCAGCCAGTGTGGAAACCAAAGGCAAGGCTCCCTGCGACTGGAAGTCAGGACGCTAGGCCGTCTCTGTGGAAGAAGACAGAGGAGTTAAACTCAGCACTTCCCTCCCTGGTTCTTAGTTTCTGCTCTTTCTAGAATCTGAGTATTTTTATGGGATTTGGGAGAGAGCAATTTTAGAAGAAATACTAAATTACTAGTTTAGAGAAATTCTACATTTAGAAGGGGGAAGATACTGATATTTGCATCATCCCAGGCAGATTGGGGGGGGGGGGCAAGATTTCTGTCCCCATAAACAGAGTCACCAAAATCAGCATATCAGGCCCCATCTAGCAGCCCAATTTTGCATGATCCCACAAAAGATACCAGTCAGTGCTGGGCACAGTGATGCATGCCTGTAATCCCAGTACTTGGGAGACTGAGATGGGGGATTGCAGGTTCAAGGCCAGCCTAAGCAACTTAGGGAGACCCTCTTTCAAAAAAAAAATAAAAAATTAAAAGGGTTGAGTGTGTAATTCAATGGTAGAATACCTCTGAGTTCAATCTCCAGTACAGAGAAAGAGAAAGAAAGGAAAGGAAGGAGGGGGGAGAGGAAGGGGAAAGAAGGGAAGGGAAGGAAAGGAAAGGGGAAAAAGGGGAGAGGAGGGGAGGGGAGGGGAGGGGAGAGGAAGAAGAAAGGAAGGAAGGAAGGAAGGAAGGAAGGAAGGAAGGAAGGAAGGAAGGAAGGAAAGAAGGAAGGAAGGGGAACGGAAGGTATACCAGTCTCTAACTGAGCTACCTGCTCTCCAGGCTGCCCTCCTGGAACTAGGGCCGGGGCCACTGTCCCAAGATACTATGAAGGACAAGTCTCAGAGCTCCTAGGATATCTGGAAGGCCCCACATGTAGAGCAATAGAGGAGGGGAGAATGCTCCAAATGGGAGACAGAAGCACCAGGACCCACTGCAGCCCAGTTCAAGACAGGGAGTATCACCCAGATGGCAGTACTGACCCCTGACTATCCCAGGCATCAGAGGGGAAGTTAGTAAAGTATGAGAAAGGTTCTCCAAAGACTGGAGCCTCTTCAAGTGTAGGGCCAGGCCAGAGGCCCAGTTTCCCCAAGTCTTGGGACGGACCTCCTTTAATTCTAAGATCTCCATGAAAGCTTCACTCTGAGTCAGACTCGGAAAGAGTTTGAATAATTCTAAATTCTAAGCCAGTCTTTCTCTATTTTTATTACCCAAGGACCATAGCTATGCACTAGAAGGTAAAGTGCCACCTCCATGGACTGTTTGCTTATTAATAACCTGAAGATAGAAGTAAAAGCAATTAGGGCTGGACTTAGCATAGATGCAAGCCGGCTCAATCTACCAGAAACTATTTGAAAATTCAGCTGGGTGTGGTGACACAAGCATGTGATCCCAGTACTTGGGAGGCTGAGAAAGGAGTATCACAAGTTCAAACCAGTCTCAGCACCTTAGTGGAACCCCTGTTTCAAAATAAAAAATAAAAAGGGCTGGGGGTATAGCTCAGAGGTAGAATGCCCCTGGGTTCAATCTCCAGTATCAAAAAAGAAAAAGAGCCGGGCGTGGTGGCGCACGCTTGTAATCCCAGCATTCGGGAGGCTGAGACCGGAGGATCCGGGTTCGAGGCCAGCCTCAGCTATCTAGTGAGGCATTCCACAACTTAGCGAGACCCGGTTTCAAAATAAAAAATAAAAAAATAGGGCTGGGGGTGTAGCTCGGAGGTAGAACGCCCCTGAGTTCAATCCCTAGTACCGCAAAAAAAAAAAAAGAAAAAGAAAAGAAAATTCAGCATTTTTCTTGAAAATACGCAAGCCTGGACTCCCACATAAGCCTGCTCCTAACATTTACAGTCCTGGGGCAATAGGACAGGAGCCCATAACTTACTCCTTTCTCTCTTGTCTCTACTTGTTCTGCCCAGATCATAAAGGACCTTTTCCATGTGCATATGGGAATCCCAGCTCATCCAGCCAAGCTCTCTCCATGTCCCTCACCTATCCCTGCCAAACAGTCACATGGTGGCCCCTTTGAGCACAAAGCAGTACCCTCATCCCTCAAAAGGGCAGCCCTGTGTCAGGTGTGGTGGTGTACGCCTATAATCCCAATACTTGGGAGATTGAGACAGAAGGATAACAGGTTCAAGGGCAGCCTCAGGATCCTAGTGAGACACCCCCCCAGTACATTAGCAAAACCCTATTTCAAAAAAAAACACACACACAATTTTTTAATTAGAAAGGATGGGGTATAGCTTGGAGGTAGAATGCCTCTGGGTTCAATCCCTAGTACTAAGGGGGGTGTAGGGCAGGCCTGAGGAAGAAACTCACGAGGACTTTGGTGTTTGAGCAGGGAATTCCAATGCCCCCCATACCTGGAACATGCTCTAGAGGTAGAGGGATGGTCTCCAGGCTCCAGGTGGGCACAACCCCTGGTCTCCCGTACTTGCCATTCCATGGGCAAAGAAGCCCCGGAAGAGGACCAGTGTCAGGGTCCATTTGCTGTATCTGAGTGCAATTCCTTTCATTGTAGGATTTCTGAACCCAAGCCATGCCCACTTCACTTTTCAGCTTCTACTTTCTCAGTCTCCTTCAGCCCACTCCCCAGCTGCTCCTTTTTTTTTTCCCCCTCAAATTTAAGAAGTCTCAGTTCCTATTTCTGAGTCATCCTGAATCTGACCTTGAAACTAGTGTTATACAAAAAAATAAGATATTATATCTTTATAAAAAGTCTACAGGGCCTGAATATTTATGATGTGCCACATCAAGATGTCCTGGTAAAGGAATGCAATTCTTGTCACCTATGGCTACTGAAAAATGACTTTCTGGATACACTCATGGCACTTTTTATCTTTCATATACTGACAGATAATTGGATTGCAAGTTTCAAGCAGTAATCTCCTCATCTTATTGTGGTTTCTGGAAACAAGAACAACAACAACAAAAAAAAAAAAATGGCAGTGGAGTTAAGCTCTGCAGAGGCCTGAACTGACAAAATAAGACTCTACAGTAAGAAACCCCGTTCTGTAAGAGATCCGAGGCACTTTATACTCTTTCAAGGGGAACTGACTTTGTTGCCTTTCATGGATTGATGACACCAATAAAGAGGCAGAGGAAGGAGTGTCTATGAGTCCTGCCCCAGAAGTCAAGCCCAGGGCAGAAAGAGTCTAAATTCTTCAATGTTATGTGGTACTGCAATATGAGGTCTTAAAACATGGATGGGATCTTTCTTCTCTTTAAAGTCATATAATGCTTCCCTTGTATTTTCATTATGGTGGCTGTGTTATGAAGAATAAATATTTGGTCTTTCTCTGGTTATTGGTACACAGCTTCTAAAACCTTCCAGAGTTTCCAGAATAGTTTCTTCTGTATGCTGATGAGACTGCTGGTGGCTCGAGATCCCCAGGTAGACAGTTTCAACACTGGGACTGTTTAAGCCTTGAACTGGACTTGGACTGTTCAGTCCCACCCTCCAACCTGGAGAGAAAGAAGATGGGCTGGAGATTGAGTTAATCACCATGGTCAAGCCAGGTATGGTGGCGCTCACCTGTAATCTCAGTACTTGGGAGACTGAGAAAGGAAGATTGCAGATTCAAGGTGAGCCTCAGCAATTTAGCAAGGCCCTCAGCAAACTAGTGAAATCTTGATTCAAAAATAAAATAGGGCTGGGGGTGTAGCTCAGAGGTAGAATGACCCTGGGTTCAATCCCCAGTACCAAAAACTAAAAGAAAACCACCATTGGCTAGCGATTTCATCATTCATACCTATGTAGTGGAACTTAAACACACACACACACACACACACACACACACACACACACACACACACACACACCCTAAATAATGGGGTTCAGAGAGCTTCTGGGTTGATGAATGCATCAGTGTGAAAGGACGGATACACCCTAACTTCATAGAACACGACTGAACTGTCGAACCCCTAGTTGGTGTCCAAAGAATCAGAGAACAACCCAGAGTAGTTGTCTAGCTTTGCCCTATATGATAGTCATTTGTGTTCTTGGTTTTTTGGACTTTTTTTTTTCTTTTTGGTGTGTATGTGTGCATGTGTTTCCTTCTGTTAGTTATATTTTCTTTGAGGGCAAGAATATGAGTCATACTTATCTTGTATTTCATATTACACAGGGTCTGACCCACAATAAAAGATGAATAAGTAATGTTGAATCAGTTCAAAATTGTCCTGTTTTGACCACTCCTTGGGTCTTTTATGATGGTTTCTGCTTAACAAGGTTAAGCGGAGCTGGGCTGGCAGTTAGGAGGTGTTTAAGAGTGGTAGCAGGCACCAAAGCCAAATCTGCACACACAGAACAAGGAAGCAAGCATGAGAAGGGCTGCTATATGAGGTAGAGGCTGGCAGCCAGCTGGGTCTGCTCAAGAGATAACTGTCTCACTGCGCATGGTGTCTCACGCCTGTAATCCCAGTACTTCGGAGGCTGAGACAGGAGGGTCACAGGTTCAAGGCCAGTCTCAGGAGTTTGGTGAATCTCTCAGCAATTTAGTGAGACCTAGTTTCCAAATCAGAAGTAAAATAGGGCTGGGGGTACAGTTCAGAAGTAGAACACCCCTGGGTTCAATTCCCAGTAGCAAAAAAAAAAAAAAAAAAAAAGGTATTGGTCTGTCAAACACACCTACCTTGAGGTGTTGGTGATTCATATAGAATAGTTCAAGCCCAAATGGCTGGAACTGTAAATGTTACAACCACAAACGGCCAGAATCTACTATGAGGGACATTACTGTATACCCCCAATCAACCGAGATAGTGTGGAATAAACTGAACTCAGAAACAGAAAATTCCCCCAAGAACTAATTTACAAGTTCTCAACCCCCTTGACTTGCCTGGTCCTTGTTCTTGCTGCACACCCAGTTCTGTGACTATTTCAGCAACTTGTCCCAGCTCCAGCTTCAGAGAGTCTCCCAAATATACTTGAGGATGAGTTGCAATTACTATGGAGAAGAAAGAAGAATAAGCAGTAGGCTTTCGACATGCTCCCTCTGGAGTCTCTCAGAGCTGAACTTGAATGACAGGTTTGGTCTGTCCTTAAGGACCTTATTCCCCTTGACATCAAATCATCATCAACAGATGTCAAACAGAGAAGACCCAGACCCCTGGCACATCTCTGGGCACCCTGGTAGGAGACCGGGGAGGTTTCCATAGCAACTCGACAGGCAGTGCAGGACTTGTCCACCGGTGGAATGACCAGCAGGCCACTGGGGTACACCAGCATAGCATTTCATCCTGGAGACAGGGGAGAAGGAGAAAAGAAGGCAGGTGAAACCATCACCCAGTGTACCCCTGCAAGACAGATGCCACACTGACTCATCTCTTAGCAGGCCAGGCCATGGGCATGCAGGTCCACCCAGGCTCAGATCTTAAGGTGTGAATCTTCAGTTTAGCTTGGGGAAATTCATAGTGGTTGCAGCAAAGAATTCAGTAAATCAAGACTTGAACGGGACTCCCAGACTCATGACCACAAAAGACCATTTTGAAGATTTTGTGGTTATTTTAGCTCATTCCCTGGGCTCACTCCATTTGACTCCCTGCAGGACAATCTCCAGTACATTATCAATCTATTCTCAAATGCCTCAGGTAGTGGGATTTTCACAGCTTCCCGTGGGAAGTTATTCTTGAAGTTGAATGGCCAGGATATTTTTCCTGATGCTGAACATCAATCTTTCCTTTTCTTAGCTTCATCCCTGTTATTCCCCAGAATAAAATTTTGCCCTCAGCATTGTCTTTTCTCTCAGTGTTTACCAATGTATTTCCAGTACATACTTACTGGGCCACTTTGGTAACTGTGCACTCGAGCCTCAGAGATCAGGAAACATCAAAGAAACACAATGACAAACAAAGGTGCTGGTTGCCATCTGGCAGGCTTATATAAACATAAATGAGATGTGAGCCCAAAATCTCAATAAAGAAGGGATCATCATCAATCCACCCTCCACGCAGAGCCCCAGACAACAGCAGAATTACTCTGTAGTGAGTGATGTTCTGCCAATGGGGCCCTATTCTACTGTGATTCACTTTTACAATATAATGATTTCTCCATTCTCCAAAATGATTTTATGAAATACCAAGGGTTTTCTTTGGGGGGTAGGGGTTGCTTGTTTGTTTTTTGTTTGGGTACTGGAGAATGAGCACAGGGACATTCTACCTCGGATCTACACCCACCCCCAGCTCTTTTTATTTTTTATTTTGAAGCAGGATGTCTCTGGGTTGCTGAGGTCCTCACTAAGTTGCTGAGGCTAGCCTTGAACCTGTGATCATCCTGTCTCAGCCTCCCAACTACTGGGATGACAAGCATGCATGCACTACCATGCCTAGCTATGAAACACCAAATTTATTTTATCATATGCATCTTTAACTTCATTCACCCCCACTTATGTTTTGCATCCTGCACTATAGTGCAGAAATGGGTGCTTACTGTATAAATTCTCATTGCACCAGCATTTGAGAGTTAAGAGCTTTGGGGCCCCTTGCTTTAGGTAGAGGAGTCAAAGTGGACTCCGAGAGTGCAGCCGTCTCAGAAGGCATTTGTCTTGTTTTTCACTGATGAATATGGTGAGATTTGGGCTGTCTTTTCACTACATTTAGGACCTTTTTTCATGATCCAAAAAGAAAAAAACACCTCCAATAGTTAACAACTGCTATTGGACCAACTGGCCCCAGTCCAGTAGTTCTCACTTTCTCTCTATCAACACCCTCTCCTGCATGTACACACCTGCTCTTCCTTCTCCCCTTCACACCTCTGGCTGCAATGCCTCACCTAAAATGTCCTTACTTCTGCACCAAGCATGGATTATAGAATTTTATAGCTGGATATTTCTTTAATAAAGATTTTCTTCAGATGAGAGAACTAGAGATGTATGTGGGGGGAAAGTTGGATCTGATTCTCAGTTCTGTTCACTTTTCTTTTCATTCCTCAAAAAGTATATTTATTGAATACCTGTTTTATGGCATGAACATAAAAGACACAATCCCTACCCTCAAGGAACTCTCAGACAATGGACAAGCAAACAGAAAATTGTGATTATGACTAATAAATACAGTCATCCCTAAGTATCTACAGGGGATTAGTTACAGGACCTTCACACACACACACACACACACACACACACACACACACACACACACACACACAGCAAAATCCAAGGATGTTCAAGTCCCTTGTATAAAATATCATGGTATTTGCATATAACGTACACCTATCCTACTATATACTTCATAGCATTCCTAGATTTTTTTTTTTTTTCAGTACTGGGGATTGAACTCAGGGGCGTTATACCTCTGAGCTATACCCCCAGCCCTATTTTTTATTCTTTATTTTGAAACCAGGTCTCACTAAAGTTGCAGAGCACCTCACCAGATAGCTGAGGCTGGCCTCGAACCCGGATCCTCCAGTCTCAGCCTCCTGAATGCTGGGATTACAAGTGTGCGCCACCATGCCTGGCTCCTCGATTACTTTTAATACCTAATTCAATGTAAATGCTATGTAAATGGTTGTTGTACTATATTATTTGTGGAAGAATGACAATATTTAGAAGCCTATATGTATTCAGTATAGATGCAGTTTTTAAGAAATATTTTCCATCTGTGTTTGGTTAAATCCATGGATGCAGAACCTATGAATATGAAGGGCCAACAAACTACTCAAATAAGACTCTGTGCTTAAGAAAGTGCCAGAAGTCCCCAACCCTAAAGTGAGATACATCATTTCTTTTCACCTTTGACCTCACTCTAAGACATTCTCCAGATTTTAGTCAAAGTAATCTTTTCAAAACTGGAAACCAAGTCGGGCGTGGTGGCGCACGCTAGTAATCCCAATATTCAGGAGGCTAAGACCAGAGGATCCCGGTTTGCAGCCAGCCTCAGTTACCTAGTGAGGCACTCTGCAACTTTGTGAGACTCAGTTTCAAAATAAAGAATAAAAAATAGGGCTGGGGGTATAGCTCGGAGGTAGAATGCCCCCAAGTTCAATCCCCAGTACCGCAAAAGAAAAACAAAAACTGGAAGCCAGGCATGGTGGCACATTTTTGTAATCCCAGTACTTGGGAGGCTGAGAAAGTATTGCAGGTTCTCGCCCAGCCTCAGCTACTTAGTGAGATCCTGTTTCAAAATAAAGAATAAAAAGTAGGGTTGGGGATATATCTTGGAGATAGAAATCCCCTGGGTTCAATCCCCAATGCTACAATAAATAAATAAATAAATCTTGAAGAATCATCAGATGTGGTGATGCATGCTTGTAATCCCAGTACTTGGGAGGCTGAGATAGAAGGATCACAGGTTCCAGACCAACTGAGTGAGACCTTGTTTTAAAATAAAATTTTAAAAATAGGGCTGGGGGTCTAATTCAGAAGTAGAATGCCCTTGATTTCAATATTCAGTACCAAGAAACAAACAAAAACAAAAACACAAAACTTGAAGGAGATCAATTCATTCCTCTGCTTAGAAATCTTCAGGAACTTCCTAGCATTCAAACTTCCTGCTGGGACACACATCATCATACATCCGGCCCCGCCCACCTCTGCAGGTCTATCAGCTGTCACTCTCAACAGGTCACACCAAGTTGCAGCTCCACTAACCTGCTTTCAGGTTCTAGAAAGCACCAGCCTTTCTTCCCACTCAGGCCCTCCTCTGTGCTCACAGCCTTGGTCCCCCCTGTCTAGAACACTCGCCCCATCACTCCCCACCGCACCACCTAGGTTGCCTGGCTAGCTCATTGCCATTCATCAGGTCTTAGCTTAGTTGTCACCTTCTCATCCTTCTCCTAACAGTAGATGCCCTACATCCCACCCCCACCCCCACAGGCCCTATACCACTTACTCGCTTTTGTTCTGTTTTCCCCTGCTCAGGCACATCATAATATATATAATATATATAAATATATATAATATTATATATATTTGTGTGCTTTCCTGTTTACTATTTATCTTTCCAAACAACGAGACAGGGAAGGAGACTCTGCATGGAATGTGACCATCTATTCTGCATGCTTTCCTATTACCTGCCTCCTAGCCTGTCCATACAGCCAGATGTTCATTGTGTGCCAGTACTCTCCAATAGTACTTCCTGCCACAATAGAAAAGTATATCAGCTGGGTGTGGTGGCACACACCTGTAATGCCAGTACTTGGGAGGCTGAGACAGGAGGATCACTTGTTCGAGGCCAGCCTTAGCATCTTAGCCAAAACCTACTTCAAATCCCAGTACTTGGGCGGCTGAGACAGGAGGATCACAGGTTTGAGGACAGTCTCAGCAAGACCCTTTTTCAAAATAAAACTTAAAAAATAGGGCTGGTGGTGAAGCTTAGAGATAGACTACCTCTGGGTTCAATCTCCAGTACCAAAAACAATTAAAAATAAATAAGAAATTAGAAGGACTGTGTGTGTAGCTCAGAGGTATAATGCCCGAGGGCTCAATCTCCAGTACCAAAAAAAAAAAAAAAAAAAAAAAGAAAAACAGAAAAAAAGAAAAGCATCTGAGCTGTCCCTGGTGATAGTCACAAATCCCATAGGGCACTTGAGCACTCTCAAAGTCTCAATGTGGCCACTGCCACTGAGGAACCCTACTTTCAATTTTACTTAATTTAATTAATTTCAATGGTCACATGTGCTTAGCAGTTACCATATTGGACAGTATAAGTGTATATAACATTACATGTCACATACTTAAAATAATTAAATTTTTTACTGTAGGTATTTCTTGTTGCTACATAAAACTTTTTTAAAAAAAAAAAAAGCCATTTGCTTTCCCAGATGATTATGGTATCCAAACAAGATGTCTTTGGAAAACTGTTGTTGTTAAGATCTTTGTTAGACTATGACATCAAGTGAGACAAATATCTACATGATTCAAGAGGGGGGAGAAAAAGAACTTTCAACTAAGTAATAAGGAAACGTCATGCTGTGACCTAAATTACAATATTTTTTAAAAATTTTACAGTGTTTTTACTTTTGTTATATTGAAAGATCCTTCCAAGAATCCTATGAGGTGGAGTAGAGTCCTTGGATCTGAGAACACTGGGATAGAGAGAAGGGCAATGAACATCTTGAAGTGCAGAAGGGCAATGAACATCTTGAAGTGCATGCTGAGCTGTGCTTGCTAGGACGAGTCTCCAGCTCCCGACCTCCTGGCCCCACCAGCCCTCCCTGACCCGTGCTGGGCCTCATCGCGTGTAGTTTATGCTAAGCCCTTTCCAAATGATTCCCTGTAAACCACCTTCTTGGTTCAATTTGAAAGCCACACCCTCCTCAACTTTTTTATTTGTTGAAAATACCTAAATACTATTTTTGGTGAAAAGTTATGTTTGGGAAGCTGTGAAAAGCATCTTATAGAACTCTATCCCTAGATACTAATGGAAGATGGGAAAAATTCAAGTATTATCCCATAGGAAACAGAAAGTTGAATAGTGGGGTGAATAATTTAAAAGGGTAACCTATCAAACTCAATTAGGGTTAAAAATAAATTAAAGTATCCTTAAAGTTCGGAGCCTGATAGAGCACATTCCTTGCTAAAAATGGATTGTTCTGGGCTTCCAAGAATTGATGAGTTCATTTCCATTGAAGATTATTGCTCACACTTGGCAACATTTTCTTTAATGTCATCCATCTAAATGAACAAATTCATTCAGTCTGATGAAAAGAAAGTATCTTTAGATCTTGAATGCCGATATGGGAGCAAAGGACTAGGGGTTCAAGTTAGAACTCCACATCCAGCAGAGTAGACCCTCAACCCCAGCCGAGGCTGTCAAAGCTGGTTGAGAAACCACCATGGTTCATCAGTACAATAGTAAAATGTTAACATGAAGAAAGTAAATGCAAAACCAGCTGGGCGTGATGCCGCACGCTTGTAATCCCAGCATTTGGGATGCTGAGACCGGAGGATCCGGGTTCTTGGCCAGCCTCAGCTACTTAGTGAGGCCCCCCACAACTTAGTGAGACCCTGTTTCAAAATAAAGAATAAAAAATAGGGCTGGGGGTGTAGCTCGGAGGTAGAATGCCCCTGAGTTCAATCCCTAGTACCATAAAAAAAAAAAAGAAAGAAAGTAAATGCAAAACCAGAAGGTTTTTTTTTTTCATCAAAGATAACTAGGCATCATTTTTTTTAATTCTCTTTGAAAGCAAAATCAAACTATTTAATTTGGGTATTGTTTGCTGAAAGATCTTAAATAATTTAAAGTAAGGGCTACTTTTATTATTCCCAAAATGAAAGTAAACTTGGCTATGATACTTCCTCCTTGGGAGAGTCACAATCATTCTGTGCTTCTTGGCCTCTTTTCTCTTCTTTGTCCCTAAATCTGGCATTGACCCTATTTGAAGTCCTTCTTCACTAAAGTAATATATAAATAGATTTCTTAATTACATTGGAAGGAATTCCCAGTACAATTGCATTACATTCGACAGATATCTTCTTATGCAATCGATACACAAGTAAAATAATGTTCTCACCATATTCTGATAATGAACAAAGACCTGAAAAGATTAAAGAATTACTGAATTGCAAAATCAGCATTCAAGACAGACCTGTCTGACTCCAACCTGCACAAGTGCGTGCGTGTGTGTGTGTGTGTGTGTGTGTGTGTGTGTGTGTGTCTTTATGTTTAGGTATAAAATCTAGTTCCTAAATTATTTTTCTAACTTTAAAGATATTTTCATTGTCTCTGGAATCTACCGTTGCTAATAAGAAATCCCTCTATATATCTTTGCTATTCTTTATAGCTAATCTGATTTTTCTCTCTGGTATCTTTCAGAAAGTATTTTCACTTTGGTACTTGATTATCTATCTCACTCTGCAGTTTCATTGTGATGTGTTTTACGGATTCTTTAGTCACTTGTTTTTTGATTTTTACTGTTGTTGTTATTTGTTTTTGTTTTGTTTTGCTTTACTTATAAGGGGTCTCCTGTATTCCCCAGGCACAAACAATCTTCCTGCCACAGCTTCCTGAGCAGGTGAGACTATAAGCATGGGCAACTGCACCTGGCTGATGGGCCTTTTTATTTATTTTTAATATACTTTTATTGGTGTATTGTAATTATACATTAGAGTGAGGTTCAAAGTGATACAAATACACATGCACACCGCACTTGATGTGTTTCCCTTCCTATTACACAGCCTTTTAATTTTTTTATTATTTTATATAATAATTGGTGCATTGTAATCATACATCTTTGTTAGGTACAAGCTAATGAAGGCATATATGTACACATTTCTCATTTAACTCCCTTCCCCAATTCTCACCCCACTCCCTCGCCCTCCCTCCTTCTCAATTTCAGTTTAGTGATTGACCTTGATATATTTGTGAAATTACATCATGTGCATTAGGGTGTCCCCCCACCCCATCCATCCCCTTCAGTTAAGTCAACTTCTTTGCTTATCGAGGTCTCTCCTTTTTCATCTGGAGTCCCTCTTATGCCCCATCTTCTCCCTAGCATCCGCATATTAGGGAGAATATATGCTTTTTTACTCTTTGTGACTAGCTAATCTCACTTAACATAATGTTTTCCAGTTGCATCCATTTCCCAGCAAATAACATGATTTTGTTCTTCTTTATGGCTGAGTAAAATTCCATTGTGTACATATCCCATAGTTTTGTAATCCATTCATCTACACAGTCTTTTTAAATGATTCTCATTTTTCTTCTTTTCCGGAAAATTCTCAATTATTATATCTTCAAATATTTCTCCTGCCATTCTCATTATTATCTCACCCCAGATTTCATATTAGACTTACGTTGGAGCTTCTTCTGTAAATTTTACCTGCAAATTGATTCATCTTCTGTGGAAATGTTTATCTGTGGAAACTTTTTCTCGAGTGCCTCAGGTTATAGAAGCCACAAGAAAGGCAAGGGGATGTTGAGTTGCCTCTATCTGGGCCTTCGAGGATCTGTTTTTAATCTAGTCCCTCCACTTGGGATTTCCACATTGTGCCAGTGAGGACCCAGGTTCTAATCTTTCAAGTGACTTCTTCCATCCCCATCCTGGAGCAGATAGCAGCCTTCTGGTCATTGCTCAGTGCTGGTGGGCAGCACACAATAACATACCCCTGCCTCCTGGATCCATCAGAGAAAACCACTCCTGTTCCTTCTCTGCAGCCTTACCACCCTCCTCTGACCCTTGCCTATCGTCCAAATGCACTCAGTGCAGGTCCCTGGTGCCCCTTATGGTTTCTTCTTCCACCTCCTGCCTTGAACTCCCTACCTGCTTCTAAAATCTAAAGACTTCCTTCATTGCTTTTGAGCTCAGTATCTAAAGTAGTTTACCTGTTATTCCTATATGTTTGAAACAGAGAGTTCGGCTGGTAGCCAAATGACTTCTTTAAAACGCAATTATTTATAAACATTTTTAAAAATTTACCCACAGTACATTGCATTGAAACAAACTAAAAACTGCCAACATGTGTTAGAAGTAAAAGTTACCCTCTCTCCTTTCAAACTCACTCCCCAGCTGTAACCATAGGTAACAGGGTCCTTCCAAAATTGTTTCTATGCATGTAAAAATGTATGCATATCTACATAGGTGAAGTAGGTTGAATTATTGTTCAAAATGTTTGTGGCCCCTCCCTTTGGGGGAGCTCTGACCTGACCAAGGATTATACTTTCCACCCCAATGACCTCAGGACTGGTGCTCAGCCTTTCTTTGGCCAGTGATATGGGCCTCTTCCAATCAAAAGTTTTAAGAACCAGCCGGGCGTGGTGGCACACGCTTGTAATCCCGGCATTTGGGAGGCTGAGACCAGAGGATCTGCGTTCGCAGCCAGCCTCAGCTGCCTAGTGAGACATTCTGCAACTTAGTGAGACTCTGTTTCAAAATAAAGAATAAAAAATAGGGCTGAGGGCATAGCTTGAAGGTAGAATGCCCCTGAGTTCAATCCACAGTACTGCAAAAAAAAAAATTTTAAGAGCCATCAAATATTCCCACTGCTTCTCATCCTCTTTTTCCTTTGCCATGAGATAATCCCTCAAAAGGACTATTCCTTCAGTCTGGATCCCAGAAGGAAGACATAAACCAGATCTACAATTCAGCCAGTGTGCAACATAAGTGAGACACTCACTTTTACAGTTCTAAGCCACCAGGATTTGTGAGCTGTTTGTTACTGTATTATGCCCTGTTCTAAGCTTCCTAACACATTATCTAAAGGGGGAAATTGTTTATTTTTCAACAACTGATTTGTGAATTCTGCTTTTTGACTTCCTGTTTTAACTTAACCTTAACATCTCAAAGCTTAAGTTCCCAACCCTTATGTTCTGCCTCCATTGCGTGTTAGGGGTTCGGCCTATCAGGAAACAATATAATCAGCCCACAAGACATGAAGACACTGCCTTGACAACGTTGTTGAGGTAAATTAGGGTGGGAGGAAGGAGTTGTGAAGCCTCAGTTTCTCTCTTCATATTGCGGCTTAAGTATTGATCTAGCAGTTAGAGGCAAATGCCTGTACTAATGCTAAAGTGGGTATGTTTTAGTAAGACACTAAAATCAAAACTATTTTGGCCATTGTGATTCTTAACCCAAGATAAAAAGTTCTTTCCTACCATCCCCATGCATACCCTACTTGTCCTATTAAACTAAGGATCTTTCGTCTTTTGGGTTTCTTTTTAGGAGACCAAATAGAATCTCCAGAAAACATCCTAACAGAAACAGCTACATACATAATGTGCCCTAATTAAAATAAATGCTCAGCAAGAATGTGACAATGTTACTTGATTCTAGAGATAAGTATGAAAATCATATTCTAATCTCAAATCTCCTCTTTAGCAGGAACAAAAATTCTAGCTATCACTATCTACTATTAATTAGGCATTGCTTCTGAGGCTCCATTCGGCATTTGTGAAGACAATATGTTAACAGTAAAGCTCTCTCTTTTAAATAGCTGTTTTTCTTTATTATGAAAGCAACATGTTCACAATAGAAAACTAGGAAAATCAGTATAAAAATAAAAAAAGAAGTCTGACATGGTGATGCCAGCCTATAATCCCAGGACTTGGGAACCTGAGGCAGGAAGATCACAGGTTCAAGACTAGCCCTAGCATCTTAGTGAGACCCTGTTCCAAAATAAAAATTTTAAAAAGGGCTGTAAGCCGGGTGTGGTGGCGCACGCTTGTAATTCCAGCATTCGGGAGGCTGAGACCAGAGGATCCGGGTTCGCAGCCAGCCTCAGCTACCTAGTGAGGCACTCCGCAACTTAGTAAGACTCAGTTTCAAAATAAAGAATAAAAAATAGGTCTGGGGGTATAGCTCGGAGGTAGAACGCCCCTGAGTTCAATCCCCAGTACCGCAAAAATAAAAATAAAAATAAAAAGGGCTGTAAGAGGCAGAATGCCCCTGGGTTCACTACAAGGAAGGAAGGGAGGGAGGGAGGGAGGGAGGGAGGGAGGGAGGAAGGAAGGAAGGAAGGAAGGGAGGGAGGGAGGAAGGAAGGAAGGAAGGAAGGAATCACCATAGTCCCACAACTCAGATGTAACTGCTGTTCCAATGATGATGTTTTTTCCTTCCTGTTCTTGTTCCTATACATACAGTTTTCTTAACTGGGATGATAGTTTATATAATGCTATTTTGTATACTACTTTTTTCATTTAACACCATAAGCATTCCTCACATGTTTAAAAAGTCCTCAGAAATACTTGATGCCAACATGGTATGCCACCACCTAGATATCACAATGTATATTGCCACCCCCTTCTTCTTAGGCATTTTAAATAATGCTGTAATAAGTAATGTGGTACATAATCTTTGTCCATATTTTCTAGCATTCTACCCTAGGCAACTACCCTAGGTAGATTTTTTGAAATTGAATCGAGTCAAAAGCATAGTTTAAGGATTTTTATGTATATTAATACTACCTCTGATCCCACATATCAAGAAATCCTGCTCTAAGTCCCACACAGTAGAGTTCCACATACATTACACACACACACACACACACACACACACACACACACACACGCATGCCCACACATACTTGCACATGTGCACACACACAGATGCATTTGTTAAAGAACACGTGGATGCGTGGATCAATCAGGATGCAAGGCACCTCTTTATCTGTGTTTTAGTCAGCTGTCTATTACTGTAACAAATACCCTAGACAATAAACTTATAAAGATAAAAGGTTTGACTCATTTTTGGAGGTTTCAGTCTGTGACTAGTTGATCCCCTTATTTTGAGGCCTGTTGCAAGGCAGCACCTCATAGAAAGGAGCTCATGACACAGCACAGTGCTTACCTAATGGCTGGGAAGTGAAAATGAGAAAGAAGGAAATAGAGTCCCACTATCCCCTTCAAGGGAATGTCCCTAGTGACCTGACATCTTCCCCCTAAGCCCCACCTCTTAAAGGTTCCACAGTCTCCCAATAACACGACTCCAGGGAACGAGGCCTTTGAGGGACATTTAAGATCCAACTACAGTAATCTAAACATCTAGTTTTGTGAGTGAGACTACTTCAAGACTACTCTCTTCCCTGTTGTCAAAACACAAAGTAACTGCATCTAAATAATAGACTATGAACTATGCCACTGTCACATAAAGATGGACACTTCTGAGCCAGATTTAGTGACCCGCACCTATAATTTCAGTACATGGGAGGCTGAGACAGGAGGATCATAGGTTCAAGACCAAGCGCTGCCACTTAGTAAGACCCTGTTTCAAAATAAACAGCTGGAATTAAATGCCTGGATTCAATCTCCAGTACAGAAAAAGAAAAAAAAAAATGGACACTTCTCTAGAGAGCTAGGAATTACTTAGGTAAAAGAATTAACCTAGCAAGTCCTTCCTCTCAACATAATTGCAATAGACAGGTAAAAAATAAGGTATTTGCTAGGAGTATAGAGGCTAGTTTCCAACTTCCCTTCATACTCCAATTCATAGTTCCTAAACTAAACTACTTAGGAATTGGTGCTGAACTTGCCAAAGTTGATAAGTACTTTACAATATTAACCAATTTATATTACTTTTAAATTTGTTTCCTGTAGATATAGATGAGCATGCATAAACATGATAATAGTTCCTTACATTAGCAACTAAATGGACACTGACATTGAACAATTTTGAATTTTAATTACTATATAATTAAATGTTTAAAAATTAATTAAAATTTAAGTAATTTTAAAATGTTTACACTCATTAACAATAAGTTTATTTGCCTTTAACAGATAATTCTGAATATTTTAGAAGAAAAATAATTTTAAATATATACATGTGAGACCATTTTTTCTTTTTCAGTACTGGGGATTGAACCCAGGGACATTCTACCTCTGAGTTATACCCTCAGTCCTATTTTTTATTCTTTATTTTGAAACAGGGTCTCACTAAGTTTGGAGGGCCTCACTACTCACTAAGTAGCTGAGGCTGTCCGAGAACCCAGATCCTCTGGTCTCAGCCTCCCAATTACTGGGATTATAAGCGTGTGCCACCATGCTCGGCTCATATGAGACCATTTTAATTTTCCATTTCTTACAGTAAGTTTAACTTACATGATGACAGAGATATATTCAAATGTATGTTCTTTGAATACAATTACATATTCTGAATATTTGGTAAATGGCATATGCATCTGCATGTTTTCTTACATCATGGGCCCCCAAATGTCAGGGTGGACCTAATGTCAGAGATTGGTAAATAGCTCTTTACCAACAATGTATGAACACACATTTTCCACACCAAATTTAAACATTACTTATGCCAGGTGTGGTGACTCATGCCTATAATCTCAGTACTTTGGGAGAGTGAGACAGGAGGATCACAGGTTTGAGACCAGCCTCAGCAACATAGTGACACTCTCAGCAACCTACTGAGACCCTGTTTCAAAACAAAAAATAAATAGGGCTGGGGGTGTAGCTCAGAAGTAGAAAGCCTCTGGGTCCAATCCCCAGTACCATAAAAAAATTACTTATTATTATTCTCAATGATTAAGTAAAATTTTTTATTCATTGATTTAATTACTAGTAAAGGTGATTATTTTTTAAAATATACTTGTTAGTCATTTGTACTTTGTCTTCTATAATTTGTCTCTTTATATACGTGGCTCATTTAATTTAATCTAGGACCTTAACATTTTTTCCAATTGATTTATTATATACTATTGATTTAGTATATTTCTTGTAAACATTTTTCATAATTCTTGTAAACATTTTCCCCAAATTATCAATTAATTTAAATGTTTGATATTTGCAAATGTTGATATTTTTTAATTTACAATATTTTCAATATGCACAGATTTCTATGCACTCAAACCTGTCTACCTTTTGTGATTTCTCCTAATGATTTTATGCTTGGAAATCCCTTTCCCATTCAGAGCTTAGATAAACATTCGTCCTAATTTTCTTCCAGCATTTTTACTTCTTAGATGCAGCTCATTAGTGTGTCTGGAATTTATTTCAGCATATGCTATGAGCTTATGATTTGCACTAATTTCTTTTCCATATAGCCAGCTAAATTTTTCAAAATCATTCATTAAATACTCTAACCTTTCTGAATAATATATGATATTGCCTTTACCATGGGTTAAATTTTAAAATTTGTTTCTAGGAGATATATTCTCTTCCATTGTTCTATGTGTCTATTCTTGAGCCACATTAGCTAACTACTGTATATATAATGATATATAATACTCAAAATAGCTCATAAGATTAGTCCCTCGATTATTAACCTTTTTCACATTCCACTCACCCCCATTCTCATCTTTCTATTCTTGCAGGTGAATTTTAGAATCCTAGAATAAGTTTCCAATTTGTTGATCCTTCAGGCTCTGCCTTACTAGTAGCAGAGCTCCCCTTAACCAGAAATAAAGTAAAAACTAGGTGACCACTGAGTAGAGCGGTAGGAATGAGTGATAACTAAATATAATTTTCAAGTCTCTTTCAATATTAGTTGTCTATCCTTCCAATTGTCCTAACACCAGAGTCCCTGAAACATTACTCAACTACACAACTTTGCTGTGTAGTAGAAGGAGCATAGGCTTGTGGTCAGACGAACTAGCATGTTGATGTATTAGTCAAATGACCTCAGAAAGTTTATATGACTTCTATGAAAGCTCAGCTTCCTTATCTGTAAAATGGAAAGAGAAAATCCAATTTCACAGGGGTCTTGGGAAAATTGAGGAAGATAAAGCAGGTATCGAGCCTTTCTTGAGATCTGGCATGTGGTAGGTGTTCTTAAATGTTAGATCCTTTCTCTCTTCCATCATTCTCACTATGCTGCCCCTGGGAAGATGCCTTGCCCCTCTCTCAGGAAGCTTTGAGTTCTGAGCCATCTTCAAAGGCATTAGAGTGTCTTTGCAAAACACATTCTAAGGTTGATTCTTCGGGGCTTTAAAGGGTGTCATACTAAGTGACATTTTATCAATCTTAGAAAGGAAAAGGTTAACCTTCAGTTTTGTGGAGACCTAAGTTGGCTTCTTTATTTGTTGAGACCATTCAGCTAAGTTCTTGCCTTCAAAGATGCCTCTGCCAGCAGCAAAAAGAATAGTGTGAACATTTTCCATGATTCGAGCCAGCTTGTCAGCAGGTTCTCCAACGCTTCCTCCACATATATTTAGGCGTTGACTGTTAACAAGATGGATCATCCTCAGCCAGGCAGAGAAAGTAATTACTCTAGATGATTATCCCAGAACTGACACTGGCTGGGGCCTACTTTCCTTTCTCAGTAAAAGCAATAGAAATTATCTGTTAAAAAGAGCAAGATAGACATGTATGGGAAAATCATTTTCTCTTCTAATTTGCCCCAAGTTAGAGCCCAGAAGCAGAGCTAACATTGTGAAACTGTTTTCAACAAGGTCACATAGATCCCGCCCCACCTCAGCCAACCTTGACCTGAGCCCCCTCCATGTTCTAGAACAGCCACCCACACACTTGACCTCGACCGAGTTGAGTCAATGTTGTTACCTCCGAGTGCCACGCTGCTCCTAGGTCCATTGCCCAAGCTCAATCTCGCCGCTCACCTCCTTGGCAAGATTGTGGCGAAAATGGCTTTTGCCCCGTGGCATAATGAAAAATAAATGTTTAGCCTTTGTCCCCAGTTTTTGGCACAGAGCCCCTTGAAATCCCTGACTTGTGTATGCTCATGAGGTGACTCATAGTGAAGGCGATCACCAGGAAAACTAGCCTTGTGAATGGAGGGTTAGAACTTTCAGCCTGTTATAGTTTGAATTTGGAATGTCCCCAAAGGCTCATGCGCTGAAGGTTTGATCCCAGTGCAGCAAGATGCAGAGGTGGGGCTTTTAGGAAGTATGGTCCATAATTGAATGGAAGATGGACATGGTGGCACAAGCCTGTAATCGCAGTACTTGGGAAGCTAATACAGGAGGATCACAGGTTCAAGGCCAACCTCAGCAACTTAGCAAAACTGTTTCAAAATAAAAGGGTTGGGGTTATATTTCAGAAATAGGATACCCCTGGGTTCAAACCCCAGTACCAAGCAATAATAATAATAATAATAATTGAATGGATTGGGAGGTGATGAGACTATAAGAAGTGGGGCCTCATCAGAAGAAATAGGTCATAAAAACCATGAACCAGAAGAGTATATCTATATCTTTCCCTGACCTATTTCTCACTTTCCCTTCCTCTCCCCCACCCCCATCTCCTGACCACCATGAGATGAGCAACTCTGTTCTACCAAGATGTTCTGCCTCAACACAGGCTCATAGTGATGCGGCCAAGCAACTATGGACTGAAACCTCTGAAATTTCGAACCAAAGTAAATCTTTCCTCCTTCAAATTTTTTCTCAAGTATTTTGTCACAGCGAAAGAAAGCTGACTAGCCAAACCCTAGTTCCCCCCATTCTGAGAAGGGAAGACCGAGTTCAATCATCAATGGCCAATGAATTAATCATGCCTATGCAATAAAATTTCTGTTAAAAAAACAAACAAACTCCAAGCACATGGATGTGCTGGGAAGGTGGCATACCTGGAGAGGACCTGAAAGCTCTGCACCTCACCCCTCAACTCCCAGCTTCATACCTTGTCTGTGCATCTCTTCCTTATAGCTGTTCCTGGGTTGTATGCTTTTTAATAATCTGTAATACAGAGCACTTTCCTCAGTTTTTTTGTGAGTCATTATAGAAATTCATTGAATTACCTTGGCCCAAGCCAAGGCAGGAGTGGAGGTCATAGGAATCCCCAACTGTGTAGTTAGCTAGGCAGAAGTATGAATGAGCTGGAGACTCCACTGGTAAAGGGGCTAAAGGAAGGGCAGTCTTGTATGATGGGACACTTTTTTTTTTATGGGATCTGATGTTTATTCCAGGTAGTGTCAGAATTCAATTGAATTGTTGGACACCCATTTGGTATCAGAGAATTGTTGTGGGAAAATGGCAAAACATTTGGTGTTAGAAGTGGTATCAGAAAACATCACATATCCCCAAGCCCCCTACCTCTGCCCCCTGCCACTTACCTTTATTATGTTCCTGGGATCCCCAGAGGTGGCCCAGAAACCCATAAATACTAAGGGTACTTATGGGTTTCTGGGCCACCTCTGGGGATCCCAGGAACAGGTCCTAATTTACAAAATTGTCCCTTTCTCTTTCCCTCATCTTTCCCTCCCACCACCACAAAATTAAAAAATAAACAAAGTATGCATTCTGTCTTCTACTTTTCCATGTCTGTGTCTTTGACCACCTAGAATGTCTTTGCCTTATTTCCCTATAAATTTGAATTAGCTCAAATGTCTTCTCAGTCTTCCTTCATCCCTCCACCAAACATTATCTTCCCTATTGAAACAACGCATTTCTCCTTCTCTTCATCTGTCTGCCTTGAAGGCAGCTCACTTTCCATCTATATCATGGTTTCTGGTGTTCATATTCTGTTTTTCCTAGTAGTTCTTTGCTCGCAAGGAACTCACAGTCAAGTTAGAGAAATGTATTTAAATAATCATTGTATTCACAACCAGGTATGGTATTTGGCATCCAGTATGCACAGAATGAATAAATGAAGGTGTCAAACAACTTTACTATAGTGCTCAAAATCAAAATCAGTCTCAAAAGCAAAACCAATCCCAGAGGTGAACATGTGCAGTATCTGCCGAGTGAAGCAGCTCTGTTCCTTTCTACACATGAGGTCGTGGCAGAAACAAACTTACAGTCATGCATCACCTAATGATGGGTATACATTCTGAGAAATGTGTTGTTAGGTGATTTCATCATTTTGTCTACATCATAAAAGTACTTACACAAACCTAGATGAAACAGCCACCTGGACTCAATGGCAGAGCCTACAGCTTCTAGGCTACAAACCTGTACAGCATGTTCCTATACTGAGCACTATAGACACCTGTTATATGATGATATGTGTGTATGTAAACATATGTCAACAAAGAAAAGGTACAATAAAAATACTAAGTGATAAGTTTTCCAGCTCCATTGTAATCTTATGGGACCATCATCATATATGTGGTTGAACCTTCATTTTGTGGCATGAAACTGTATTTGTTTATGAATTTATTTATTTATTTTGCTCAGAATCTTGGTTTAAAGGGCCAGGAAACATTTTTTTTTTTTTTGGTACTGGGGATTGAACCCAGGAGCATTCTACCTCCAAACTACACCCCCAGCATCCCCCTCCCAATTTTTTTTTTAAACAGGATCTCACTAAGTTGCTGAGGACCTCATTATTGCTGATACTAGCTTCAAACCTGCAATTCTCCATCTCAGCCTCCCAAGTACTGGGATTACAGGCATGCTCCACCATGCCTGGCTTCAAGTCAACTTTTGAATTCAAATCTACCCCCAAAGAATAAAGGAACTATCTGGGGTCTTTCTTCTGAGTAAGATAATTAGCATTTAATATTGCTTTCCTGTCATTTGCTTCCAAACTTCAAAAGCTTCAGGCCATGCAGAATTCTGAGAGCCATTCTGAAGTGATTTTTGATCCTGCCACAGACCAACTTACATTGCTCTATAGCCTGCCTTATCTGGTGATTTGGGAAGAAGTAAAAACTTCGCCTTGCCAGTATTTTGTGATTTATTCTTTCCAAGAGAAGT
This sequence comes from Graphiurus murinus, assembly GCA_004027655.1. Taxonomy (NCBI): domain Eukaryota; kingdom Metazoa; phylum Chordata; class Mammalia; order Rodentia; family Gliridae; genus Graphiurus; species Graphiurus murinus. The sequence continues at coordinate 83,989 of PVLC010000127.1, read as the reverse complement.
TGAAGGCTAGAAAAATGGAGATGCTTTCAAACAATAAAACTCTTGGCAAGTGCTGCTCACACCCATCCTCCCAGAAGATTGAACATGATTCCTGCCTCTTCCCCCCAGGGACAGCATCACAGCTCCAGGGCAATGTTTTCCCCTGAACTCACCAGCTGATGAAAAGCTTGAACCAAAAGAAACCAAGAAAGGAACCAAAAAGAACTGAGCACTGATCTCCATTAAGCTGACTCAACTAAATAAATGGCAAGGCTCAACTGTTACACTTCGCTATGCAGAGAGACGCTTCTGTTTTATTGCTGTAGTAAATTCAGACCGGAAAGCGACAGAATATTGGCATTTCAATCAAGGCAGCTTCAGATAGGCACAGAAGCAGGCGTGCACACGCAGGCAAGTACACACTCACATATCCTGTCCCTGCCCAGCCCACTCAGCTCTCTGGGCTGAAAGCTTTATGAAAGAAAGCCTGGAGGACGTCCAGAAATCACTGACAAGATTCAAAGAGATGGAATTTTACAAATCCTTATAAAAGAACTGGGAGCCCTTCCTTGCCAGTGGAAATTTGAAATATGCCCCTCTGCTCCTGTGGCTGTACAGAAGAAAAAAAAATCACAAACAACTTGCTGAGAATATACATCCTCACAGAGGACATCAGCCTCTAGCTAAATGCTCCGTGTCCTCTCTTCTTTAAGAACTAGGGATCAGAAACTTTACTGGGGTAATAGCAACCCGTCTGGCACCTTCCATCATTTGGCAAATTATAAAACAGGGCTATGTCACTTCAGTGACTGAAATAAAGAGGCAGACTGACATTAAATAAGTATGTGCAGTGTGGGGATATAAGAAATGGCCCAGTATTCCAAGTGGTTGGGAAGTGACAAATTTTATGTTGAGCCTCATCTACTGCAGGGCATTATGATATTTTTTCAGGTGCAGACACTGCACGAAGGTAACCTGTTCTGTGCACATTTGTAAAGTATTCATATTCCATCAGCTTTCCTGCCAGTAGGAAAATAATAGTGGGTCCTTGCACATATGTCAGAATGAGTTTTATAATGGAACTCACAGCTTGTTTCTAAGTAAATTATTAAATCACCAGCTCTTTAATGAAATGGGGTTGTCTGCACTGATCTTCCAGATAAAAGATGTCGAAAAGGAATGTCCCAGAATAGGAGGATTAATTTAACCACATGCTTCAGAAGATGGGGGAAAGGGAAGGAAACCAGCATTTATTGAACAAAGCACCAGACCCTGAGACACTGAGTAGGCACTTACTATACAATTTCACTAAATCCGAATGTCAACCCTACAAGAAAGGAACAATAACTCCCACGTTAGAGATGAAAGCATTCAGGGAGGCCAGAGCACTTACCCAGCAACACAATGCTAAGAGTAGTAGAAATAAGATCTGAAAATCTAGGTCTTACCAGGCATACACCTGTAATCCTAGTACTTGAGAGGCTGAGACAGGAGGATCACAGGTTCAAGTTCAGCCTCAGCAACATATAAAGACCCTCAGCAACTTAAGGAGACTCTGTTTCAAAATAAAAAGTAAAATAGGGCTGGGAGTGTAGCTCAGTGGTAGAATGCTCCTGGGTTCAATTCCCAGTACAAAAAAAAAAACCAAAGTCTTACTCCCAGTCTAGTTTAAGTCTTACTAAAACCATCCCTCATCTCTGTATGATAACTCGCAGTCTGGACCAAGTTGGCCTAAATAATTGTGCCCTGGATTTTCAAGTCAAAATTAAATATATTCTTAATATGTAAGTCATCAATTGATTGGTGTGTGCTAATGTTCATAAATATCTATTGCATTTCATATAAATGAAGCTTAACAGTGTCAAGGAAATGAAAAAAGAACTAGAACAATTTCAAATTCTTAAGTCTAGAGGCAAATTGAAATTGACATGACTGAATTCCCTTTCCTCTTTCGAGGTATGCACACTTTTAAACATGCACACAAGCCAGGCGTGGTGGTGCACGCTTATAATCCCAGCATTCGGGAGACTGAGATCGGAGGATCCGGGTTCGCGGCCAGCCTCAGCTACCTAGTGAGGCACTCTGCAACTTAGTGAGACTCGGTTTCAAAATAAAGAATAAAAAACAGGTCTGGGGGTATAGCTCGGAGGTAGAATGCCCCTGAGTTCAATCCCCAGTACCGCAAAAAAACAAACAAACAAACAAACAAACAAACAAAACATGCATACATACAGTAAAAATTATCTGTGTTCTTAAAAGAGTCGTAATAAGTAAATAATTGTGTGTGTGTGTGTGTGTGTGTGTGTGTGTGTGTGTGTGTGTGTGTTACTGGAGATTGAACCCAGGGATGTTCTATCTCTGAGCTATACCCCCAGCCTTATTTTAGTTTTTATTTTGAAACAGGATCTCACTAAGTTACCACGAGCTGGTCTGGAACCTGTGCTCCTCCTGTTCCAGCCTCTCAAGTACTGGGATTACAGGTAATGTGCCACCAGGCCCAGCTAATTTTTAAATGTTTTGAATGTACTAAAGACAGAGGTAAAGCCTGGGGTGGTGGTGCATGCTTATTATCCCAGTACTTGAGAGGCTGAGACAGGAGGATCACAGGTTTGCGGCCAGCCTAGCTACTTAGTGAAGTGAGTACCTCTGCAACTTAGTGAGACCCTGTTTCAAAATAAAGAATAAAAAATAGGGCTGGAGGTGTAACTTGGAGGTAGAATGGTCCTGGGTTCAACCCCCAGTTCTGCAAAATAAAATAAAATATAGAGGTATGAATTAACAATGAACAATTCTGCAACTGCTCTATATGTATGCTAGGGTTGAGAAAATAAATAAATGGACAGTGGGTAGTGGGAGCCAGGTTTCCCACTGTGGGAAAAGAAAGTTATAGACAAGCAAGAAAGGAAGGCTAGAATAAACTCTGTGGTCTGAATTCAAGTCAGAGATAGCACATTTAGCTAGGCTTGGTGGCACATGCTTGTAATTCCAGTACTTGGGAGGCTGGGACAGGAGGATTGAAGGTTTGCAGCCAGCCTCAGCAAACTCAACAATTTATTGAGACCCTGTTTCAAACTAAAAGAATAAAATAGGGCTATAGGTATAACTCAGAGATAGAATGGCCCTGGGTTCCATTCCCAGGAGAGAGAGAGAGAGAGACAGATAGACAGACAGACAGATAGACAGACAAACAGACAGACAGACAGAAACATTTAGCTTAATACATAGATAGTTGGATAGACAGAAATAATTGCATATGTGTATTCTATCTAGCCGGATGTGGTGGCATACACCAGTAATCCCGGTACTTGGAAGGCTGAGATGGGAGGATCGCACATTTAAGGCCAGCCTCAGCAACTTAGTGAAGCCCTCAGCAATTTAGTGAGACTTTGTTTCAAAATAAAAAAAATAAAATAAAATAGAGCTGAGGTATATCTCAGAGGTAGAATGCCCCTGGACTTCCCCCTCCCCCAGTCTCCTCCCCCTCCACACACACAAAATACTATTTAGCTCTGTTCTCCAAGAGAGCCTAAAAGCAATAACATCCCAGTAACATGAACACAACCAGCTCCAAGATCCTGATTAACACTACTCCATAATAGAAAGAATCAGATTTCTTGGAGAAATAGATGATTCAAGGGCTAGAGCAGAAACAAACAAGATAAGCCTGGAACATGTTGTAACATAAGGAAAGTAAGTAAGTGCTCAAAAAACAGAATGATAGAAACATAATGAAAGTATAAGAGCCAACCCAAAGCCAGGTGTGGTGCTGAACACCTGTGACCCAGGACTCAGGAGGCTGAGACAGGAAGATAGCAGGTTCAAGAGTCCAGCTTCAGCAACTTAGCAAGACTCCGTTTCAAAATAAAAAATAAAATAGAACTGGTGATTTAGCTTGGATGTCCCAATGGCCAAAACTAGAATAATTTCAGCAATGGCCAAAAGAGTAGTATTGAAGCATAACCCAAGTTATAAAATAAATATATGTGATATAAACAAATGCTCAATTAATTACATAAATGAAAGATAAGAGACAAGTCAAATATTCCTTGCAGAAAAGTTCCAAATAGCATATGCATATACTCCCCCTTCCAGAAGAAGGAGCTTACTCACCACTCACCTCCAGCCTTAAGAGTAGACCAGACTCAGTGATTGATTGACTTCCAGAGGACAGGAGGTGGAAACAGGTAAGTAATAGTAACTTTACCATGGAGAAACCAGGCAATCACTACCTTAACCAAGTGATAAAGGTAAATATCACTAATAATGTCATGTGGTGTCATATATTCCCCAATATGATGTGATAAAAGAAGGGCATGTCAGCTAGCTGTGGTAGCACATGCCTATAATCCCAGTACTTGGGAGGCAGAGACAGGAGGATCGCAGGCTCAAGACTAGCCCCAGTAACTTAGCAAGTCCCTCAGCAATTTAGTGAGACCCTGTTTCAAAATGCGAAAGGGCTGGGGGTGTACCTCGGAAGTAGAATGTCCCTGAGTTCAATCCCAGGACCCTCCCCCTGCCCTCCACCAAAAGAAATGTGCTCGTCACCTCTGTGCTATTCTTTCCAAAACCCCATAACTCCAATCTAGTTCCTGGGAACATGAAGCAGCTCTTGCAGGGGCCATTCTACAGTGTACCTGGCCAGTGCTCCTCCTCGGGGATGTCAAGGTCAAGACACACAAGGGGAGAATTTCAGAGGGATGGAAAAAACTGTCACAGGCCAAAGGAAACTGGGAAGATACGACAACTAAATGCAATGTAGTACCCTGGGTTAAATCCTGGGAGAAAAGAGAACATTGATTTTTAAAACTTGCAAAATCCATACAAAGTCAGGAGTATAATAATAATGTAGCCAATGTTCTGTTTCTTAGTTTTAACAAGTATACCAATGTAATGTAAGATGTTAATTAGCAGTAGGAAAACAGGATAAGGAGTATACAGAAACTCTGTATCTTTCCAACTTTTTTTTTTTTTTTTGGGGGGGGGGGTACTGGGCTACCCCAGCCCTATTTTTTATTCTTTATTTTGAAACAGGGTTTCACTAAGTAGCAGAAGGCCTCACTAAATAGCTGAGCCTGGCCAGGAATCTACAATCCTCCTGTATCAGCCTCCCAAATACTGGGATTACAAGCATGTGCCACCACACCTGGCTTTTCTTTGCAACTTTTTAATAAATCTGACATTATTTCAAAATAAAAGGTCTGTTTTTAGCCAGGGGTAGTGGCTAAATCCTAGTACTTGGGAGGCTGAGACAGGAGAATCACAGGTTCAAGGTCAACCTCAGCAACATAATGAGGCCCCTAGCAACTTAGCAAGACCTGTTTCCAAAAAACAATAAAAATAAAAATAAATAAACAGGGTTGGGGGTGTAGCTCAGCAGTAGAATGCCCCTGGGTTCAATCCCCAGTACCAAAAACAAAAAAGACTATTTTTTTTTAATGCTGCAGGGAATCTCATGTCCTTCTGACTCATAAAATCTAAAATGTTTTTACCCCACAAAGATCCTCTATTAGCAGGATCTTTCTTTAACCCTTTGTGGGGGAGGGGGGTTACTGGGGGATGAACCCAGGGTGTTCTATCACTGAGCTATATGCCCAGCCCTTTTTACTTTGAAACAGGATCTCACTAAGTTACTGAGGAACCTTGCTAAGTTGCTGAGGCTGTCCTTGAACCTGTGATCCTTCTCTTTTAGCCCCACAAGCACTGGGATTACAGGCATGCACCACCACACCCAGTTTTATCCTGCCTTTTTACACATACATACCTGCATGCATGAACACAAAGATTAAAGGTAGCTTTCAAAATTACATAATATATCAAGATAAAATACGTAAGAAATAAAGGAAAACAGATGGAGGAGTGAGGTTTGTGCATAAGATAGAAGCCATTAAGCCAAATTTATTAGAGGTAGGCCACAAATTTATATCTTAGGAGTCTAACAGTCAGAAAAGAAAACAATATAATCAGTTGCATGATTCATATAAACTTAAGATAAAAATAAACTATTTACTCAGTAGAGGCACAACTGTTAATTATGTTGTTTAATGGAGAATTTCCTCCTAGAAGATCTCACAGTGGATATACTATGTGATAGAACAAAAAAATGTTCTTAACAACAACCCAGCCATCGATAATCACAAGTTTTACAATGTTTGATCTCACAAATATCATCACTTCCTGACTCATGGAAAAAAGTTAACTTGGTTGAGAAAAAAAAAAAATCCATAGTATTGAAACAACAGTTTGAAGCCAAGGGTCACTTAGGTATAATGCAATGCATCCCCAGTTGCCCAGCAGCTGGATCTTCTGGAAGTGGGAACAGAAGAGCAAGATGGAAAGAAGGCAAGAAGCTAAACCTCATTTATCCCTGTCAGAGCACTGTCACGGCGCCTGGCTAGTGATTCAATCATTGCCTGATGTGTGACAGAGTAGGGGAAAAACAATCATTGATAATCAAAGTTGCCTGGAGTCCCTCCAAGTCTTTCCCCGAGAGACTTTTTCTATATTATGCCTAAAAACCCCCAGGGAGGCTTATTAGGATCCAAAGGAGTCAGACCTGGTTGCTTTTACCTTTTGCTAATAAAAAGGAGTTCACTGACACTGAAGTTCACTGCCTTGAAGCCAGAGGCATCTACGACCATTGCCACCACTATCTCCAACATTGCCACCACCATCCCCACCTTCACCACCATCAGCATCACACCACCACTACTACCACCCCATCTCCCGATGCTGACATTCCTCCTTAAAAGTGGAAGTCGTTAGCCTAGCCAAGCTCTTCAATACTATTGTTCCCAGGCGCCTGGCTCCCTGACCCCCTGAACCTCTCTATTCTATCCTCATCAAAGAAGGAAAAACTCTATGTGGCTTCATCTTTCTAATCTAATACGTGGCCAAACACTTTAACAAATGTTTCTGGTTTAAATGTCCCCATCAAAACACCCTCAGGCCGGGAGTGGTGGTACATGCTTATAATCCCAGTACTTGGGAGGTTGAGATGGGAGGATCTGGGTTGGCGGCCAGCCTCAGCTACTTAGTAAGACCCTGTTTCAAAATAAAGAATAAAATAGGGCTAGGGGTGGAGCTCAGAGGTAGAATGCCTCTGAGTTCAATCCCTAGTACCACAAAAAAAAAAAAAAAGATCTCAGATTATACCAAAACACACACACACACACACACACACACACACACACACACATACAGCATGTGTGTTCGTATGAGTATGAATATGTTTGTAATACAGATCTGCTCAGGAAACAAGTTTACAATAAAGTGATCCAAAAGTAAAAAGTAGTAAGATGAGTTATGGAATATCAGGCAAATCAAAGAAATAGGAGACAAGAATGATAATATGGACCCAGAAACACACAAACTCAGAAAATATTCTACTCATGAATCACTGGGAAAAACTGAAGACTCGAGCCAGGTGTGGTGGCACATGCCTGCAATCCCAGTACTTGGGAGGCTGAGACAGGAGGATCACAGATTTGAAGCTAGCCTCAGCAACTTAGAGAGACCCTGTTTCCAAATGAAAAGTAAAATGAGCTGGGGTGTAGATAGGAGGTAGAATGTCCCTGGGTTCAAGCCCCAATTACACACATACACACACACACACACACACACACAAATGCACATGCACACACGCATACACGCACACACATGAAAAACTGAAGACTTCAAACTAGGAGGTAAATTAAATTAGAAGTACAACATGGGAAAAACTAAGAATCAGAACATTTACAGTGCATGCTGAAATCAATTAATATATAAGCCTTAAGACTAATATTCAAAACATGATTACAAAATTAAAAGGAAAAGTTTTTAAAGTTGATAAAAAATATTTTTAAATTATTATTCAGCCTTTTTGTATCTTGCCTACCCTACTTTCTCCTGCGACATCCTAATCTTAGTAAATTCTCCAATTAATCTGGACTTTTAGACTGCTTCTCATTACATAATTATAATTGGAACATGGAATTCTTTAAAATATGGCATTTGAAAAAGTTACTGAAATTCACTTATTTATTTATTAATTTGTTGATAATTATTGCATATTTAGGTGCTAATAAATTATTAAATGTTAATAATAATAGTTTAATAATTTGACTCATATTTATGTAGTAAAAGGCATTAGGGATAAAATAGATAACACCCAGTCCCTGCCTCAGAGAGCTTGTAAAGAATATAGATGATCAAGCCGGGCGTGGTGGCGCACGCTTGTAATTCCCGCATTCGGGAGGCTGAGGCCTGAGGATCCGGGTTCGCGGCCAGCTTCAGCTACCTAGTGAGGCACTCCGCAACCTAGTGAGACCCGGTTTCAAAATAAAGAATAAAAAATAGGGCTGGGGGTATAACTCGGAGGTAGAATGCCCCTGAGTTCAGTCCCCAGTACCGAAAAAAAAAAAAAAAGAATATAGATGATCAGATATTTACAAAGTGGTAAAGTCTATTACCCATATGGGAGGGACAGCTAACCCAGACTTAGAAGATCAGAACAAACTTCCAAATGGAAACGATATCTAAGCTAAACCCTGGAATATAAGTGGTCTTTGGTAAGAAGGAGAGGGTACATTTCTAGACAGAGAAAAAGTCATATGACGAAGACCTACAATAGGTGTGTGGTAATAGAGGGTGGAAGAAGTGAGATCAGAGAGGTGAGCAGGATCCACCTAAAGGCACTTGTGCTTCATCTTGAAAGCAACCAGGAACCAGTGTGATGGTGCATGCATGTAATCCTAGTACTTGGGAGGCTGAGACTGGAGGATGGGGGTTCGAGGCCAGCCTCAGCTACTTAGTGAGGTCCTCTGCAACTCAGTGAGACCTTGTTTCAAAATAAAGAATAAAAAATAGGGCTGGGGGGGTGTAGCTTGGAGGTAGAATGCCTGAGTTCAATCTCCAGTACCATGCCAACAAAAAAGGGAATTAAGCAAGAGTTGACCCTGCTTGATTTTGCTTTAGGAATAATGCTCCTGCTGAGTAGGGGAACAGGTTGGAAGACAGGACATGAGTCAGGGAGATCAGTCAAGGAAGCTGTTGGAATATCCAGGTAACACAGGACGGTAGCCTGCCTGAATGAGGGAAGTAGCAGTGGGAACGGAGAAAAATGGATGAATTTGAGAAATATTTTAAGACATGGTGAATGAGCCACTGTGGCCATAGAGAAGAAAAAAGGAGACAAGCTCCTGACTTGGGCAATGAATGATGGTACTGCCTAGTGGGTTGTAATGCTTCTCAAACTTGACTATGCATTCTAATCACCTAAGGATATAGATAGCTTTGGGGAACTGGGAACTCTGTATTTCTTTTTCTTTCTCTCTTCCTTTCTTTCTCTTTTTTTCTTTTCTTTTGGTACTGGGGATTGAACCCAGAGACATTCTACATCTGAACTACACCCCCAGTCCTTTTTAGTTTTTATTTTTTGAAACAGGGTCTTGCTAGGTTGCTGAGAGTCTCACTGAGTTGCTGAGGCTGGTCTCAAACCTGCAATCCTCCTGTCTCAGCCTCCCAAGTACTGAGATTTCAAGTGTGTGCCAACATGGCTGGCTGAAACTCTATTTTTGCTAAAAACTCCCAGGTGATGTTGATGGTACAGGTGTTGCCACCACAGTCTGAGTAGCAAAAGGCTAAAGAACATATGAGATAGATGGACATTGGAAGAAGAAAAAAAAAAGATAAATTCAGACATAATGCATAAAATCCCTATGGTAAATCTGAGCAGAGAGACTCTGCCAGGAGTTAGATACATGTGTTTCACAGGAAAAGGAGAGTAATCAGGGAGCGATTCAAGTAATCTGCAAAAAAATGTTTTGGGAATTGCCTCCACCTCCTCAGCCCATTTTAAGTGGTGTACAAGGGTTGGAAGTTAGATTCCAGTGAGTTGAAAAGTGAGGGGTGCAGAATGACTTTTTTTTTTACTTTAAAGATCAGATTTATTTGGAGAAGACAAAAAACCCACATCTTAAGACATCTCCCAAGTAGTAAGTCTACAGATTAAAATTAAATTCATAGAAGTCTTTTTATATGTATTCAGGATGGAATGTCAATCAATCTGTGTTTCTATTTTTAGAGGAAGGCAAGATAGGGGAGTAGAGCAAAATAGATTTTTTGGGTTTCGGGTTTTTTTTTTTTTTCATGTTAACTATTTGGAAGGAGAATAGACATGAAAGCAAAATCTACCTTCTCATTATCTACAATCAATGGTTTAAAAAGGAGTAGTGGCACATGCTTGTAATCCCAGTACTTGGGAGGCTAAGACAGGAGGATCGAAAGTTCATGGCCAGCCTCAGCAATTCTGTGAGACCCTGTTTCAAAATAAAAAATAAAAAGTAGGGCTAGGGGTGTAGCTTAGAGGTAGAATGCCCCTGGAGACAATTCCCAGTACCCGCAAAGCCAGCCTCCGAAACATATCGAGGCTCTCAGAAACCAAGTGAACCCCGTTTCCAAATAAAGAAATAAAATTGGGCTGGGGGTTTAGCTTGGAGGTAGAATGCCTCTAGGTTCAAATCCCAGTACCCAAAAAAAAAAAAAAAATCAGTCTTGGGTATCTTGAAAAGCCCACTTCTAACTACTAGCCAATCCTGCCAATTACTTGAGGTTAATTCACTGAGTATACTTTTGTCCACTGGAGTAAGCAAAGCACACAACATCCTCGAAGAGCTGGATCGGCTCTAACCTAGGACTGATAGCAGAAGGGCTTACAAACATGAGACTAAGGTATCATTTGAGAAATGATTCTTTCAAGAATTTTGGTTGTAAAGGGAAAGCGAAATACAGAGAAATAGCTAGCAGAGCACTTAGAGGCGAGGAAGGATTATTTTCTTATATATGAGACAGATTTGAACATGCTTGAATGCTAATAGATAAAACTGTCCCTCAACAGGCCATCAGAAGTATCAGGCAGGCTTCCTGTCCAACATTTCTTCTTCGTCTTTTCTTCATCTTTTCTGATATTCAACAAACACTATATATCAGACTAGTACTTTTCTTCTTAGCCCTGAGAGTCGTGTTATAACTGGGGACTCTTACAGACACAACACTCTAAAATAAAGGATGTAACTCTGCTCAGAATCTACCTACTATCCTTATTCTAAAGCCCTCTCTTTAGATGCTATATTTTGAATGCTCTCTCATCTATTTTCACCAAGAGCAACAATTTTATTTTTTCTAATACATATTACATAGCCTTAGAGCAAACTCGAGAGAAGCAATTAAAAGATGGCACCAAAGGAATTAGTTGCTGAATACCAGTAAGTATAGAACATATGAAAGTTTAGATGGGACAAAGAAAAGTAGGGAAACTATTTCCCTTGGCATATGGAAATCAGTCCTGCTGGCTGGTTGCCAAAGACTGAATGATTAAAGCCAGGATGCTAGAAACTTTGAAGAGGATTTGAGAAAAGATCGGTGCCCTCTTAAGAGTTTATTATGTCAACTGCAAAAGAGCAGTTTGCAAAAGACACAAATAAAGTGTGGAAGAGTGAGATAAAGAATGAAACTTAGCAGGAGATGGGAAACGGGACATAAAAAAGAATTGTTGAAGCCTTTGAAAGAAAGACAAGGGTGAATGATAAGCAAAAGAATGAGAGAATACAGTGAATCCTAAAGGTTGACCCCATTATAGAGTATTAATATAAGAGACACTCAGCTGCAAGATAAGTTTACTAAATACTCTGGAGAAAGTTCACATCGTGACACCAAAATTTATGCAGGGAATGTCATAGTTATTTACAGTTTTTGTTTTTTTAAAGGAGGGGAGTGCTATTCGGGAAACAATAGAATCACACACTTGAAAGGACCTTGAAAGATCATCTGGTTCTTGAAGGCATAGCTGTCAGCCTCAGACTGTCTATGCCTATGGGAACTGCGTCAGATTTCTATCCAAGGACCCCCTCTTCCAGTGCATCCCCTAGCCAATAACTGAGCATGGCAGGGGTAGCAGGACCTGGCCATGTATGCCCAAAGCTTACTCCACTTCAGGGCTCCCTTATACATCGCCCAAGATGTTGTCAGATAAACATAGCAATCTCAGGTGCTCTCTGTCCAATCCTGCCCTTCCTCCTGCCTTCCCCATCACAGGAGCCAGATCAGCATCACTCCTTAAAGGCTCATCCTACCCAATCAAGCCTCCTCTTCTTTGTCTTTCACAGGCATTACGCTTCTGACCCTCCAGTGACCTCATATCCTCTGTCTCCACGTTTGTTTCCTGATAGCTATAACTAGTGCAAAGAATATATTCTCAATATATCTAACACAGGTCTTATATCTATAATGTATTTAGAATCTTTAAAACACAGTAAAGCTGGGCATGGCGGTACATGCTTATAATCCCAGTACTTGGGAGGCTGACACAGGAGGATCGCAGGTTCCCGGTCAGCCTCAGCTACTTAGTGAAGCCCTCCCCAACTTAGTGAGACCTGTTTCAAAAATAAAGAATAAAATACAGCTAGGGGTGTAGCACAGAGGTACAAGGCCTATGGGTTCAATCCCTAGTACCAAAAAATTAAAATTAAAATTAAAAACAGTAAGAAGACAATTCAATTTTTTAATAGACAGAGATTTTGTTTTAAAAGATATACAGCTGTGCATGATACCACACATCTGTAATCCAAGCTACTCAAGAGGCTGAGGCAGGAGGATAGCAAATTTGAGGACAACACGAGCAACTTAGCAAGCCCTATCTCAAAATAAAAATAAGAGAACATTAAAATGATAAATATGCACATGAAAATGTGTTCCATGTCGTAAGTCGTGTGGAAAATAAAAATTAAAACCGCAATAAGATACCCCCACACATCCATCAGAATAACTAATATTTTTAAAATGACAATTCCAAGTAGAAAATGTGGAGCAACTGACACTCATGTATTGCTGGTGGGAGTGTGAAATGGTACAAGCACTTTGAAAAAGTTTAGACTTAGTTAAATTTATATTTACTATATGACCCAGCAATTCCTCTTCCAGCTATTTACCCAAGAGAAATGAAAATATATGTACATAAAACAATATGTACAAGAATGTCCATAGCAGATTTATTCATAAAAGCTAAAAACTAAAAGCAACTGAAATGTTAAACAAATGAATGGACAAACCATGGCATATCCATCCAGTGAAAATAGTACTTAGCAATAACTTAGCAAAAGTAATCGACTGGCACATACAACCAGATAAATGAGTCTCAAAAACATTATGTCGAGTTAAACACATAAAAGGACATATATGATTCCATTTCTAGGAAGTTCCAAAACTGGTTAAAAAAAAAAAAAGAAAGAAAAGAAAAGTAATCTACAGTGTTAGAAACCAGGTCAGGAATGCTGGGGGGTAAAAGATTGATTGCAAAGGAGTATGAGGAAATTTTCTGGAGTTATGGAAATTTTCTATATCTTGATTGGGTGGTGGCTACACAGGTTTATTTTTATTTATTTTGTGTGTGTGTGTGTGTGTGTGTGTGTGTGTGTGTGTGTGTGTGTGACTGGGGATTAAACCCAGGGGCATTCTACCTCTGAGTTACACCCCCAGGCCTATTTTATTTTTATTTGGGAACAGGGTCTCTGTAGGTTGATGAGAGTCTCACTACTTGCTGAGGTTGTCCTCAAACCTGCTATCCTCCTGTCTCAGCCTCCCAAATACTGTGATTACAAACGTGTACCACTACGACCAGCTACACAGGTGTATTTGTCAAAACTCATCAAACTGCTAGGCCTGGTGGCACATGCCTATAATTGTAGTAGTTGGGAGGCTGAAACAGAAGGATCACAGATTTTAGGTCATTTTCCAGTGTTTAAAACACTCAAAATATATGCATGTTACTGCCTGATTTTAAAAATGTATTCTTGACATTTATAAATACTACACCAAATAGGTACTATATACTAAACAAATGTGTTAATAAATACCTTATAACTCTTTCAAAGGCATTGCAAGTGGAATGTTTGTCTTATTTACAATTCTAGATAATTATTACTAGAGAAGAAAGAAGGAGGCTATTGATCTGTTCTTGTACCCAGAGGCTTTATCAAATTCCCTTATTCTTAAAATTAAAAAATTCCCTTATTCTGTTGTTTTTAACTGAAGTCCTTTGAGATTTTGAAGCATACAATCACATGATCAGCAAAAAGAAAAAAAACTCATCTTTTATTATCCAACATTTGTACAGATTATTGTTTATCTCTTATTGTATTTGCCAGTCTCCAAAAGAATGTTAAATAGTAATAGTGATTACCAGATTATCTCTCTTTTCTATAATCTTTAAACTTTAACATCTCACTGAACCATCTCTAATTTTTCTGTTAGTCTCTTCATGCTTTCTACTTCTTGAATCAATTTTTTTTTTTTTGGAAGTCATTCACATTTCCTAGGTTTTCAAATGTGTTTGAGTTTTAGTTAGTAATTTATAACATTTTAATTTTCTTCTGCATCAGTAGTTACCCTCTTATTTCTATCTCCTATTATTTTGCTTTTTTTTTTTCAAAATCAGAGTCATGATAGGTTTATCTATTTTATTGTTTTCAAAAAACCAGCTTTGGATTTATTGATGCAAATTTTGGAATTTTTATCTTATTCATTTCAATAGTTTTCTTGATTGTTTCCCTTACTACTATTTTTTTCTAATTAAAATATACATCTTAGCATGTTAGTAAATTGTACATATTTATATTATATATGTATATATATATGTGGCTTAAAATTTTTTTCGAAGATTTGAAATTGTAATCGGGGCTGAGGGTGTAACTCAATGGTAGAACATGTGCCACTCACTTTCCCACATATTCATTACTTTGTTTTAAATATTTTTCATACCATTTATTATTTATGATCTTCAAACCACCTACATAATTTGTCTTGTTTATTGTTTAACCTCTTTTAATTCCATACTAATATGAAGTCCATTAGGAATTTTAATCTGTATTATTTACTGATGTATCTCAAAAGCCTAAAATGGTGCCTGACACAAGGTCGGTGATCAAGAAAACAAGTTAGATACATAAATCATTATCGCATGACTCATTTTGTTCATGCAAAGGGCAAAACAGACTACTGTTGCCCATTGAGTGTGTATTAAGAAGTCCCCACCCTCACCCAGCCAAAAGTCTACATTTACGGCGTATGAGTAGGAATGTGAGGCAGGGAAGGAGAGTGAGAATCAATGAAAAATGTATTGGTTTTACAAACGTACTCCATCTTTCTTACTGATCTCAAAGCCTATTTCTTATTGATCTGAAAGTATTATTTCCTTTTTTTTTTTTTTTCTTTGCGGTCCTGGGGATTGAACTCAGGGGCATTCTACCTCCGAGCTATACCCCCAGCCCTATTTTTTATTCTTTATTTTGAAACCGGGTCTCACTAAGTTGCTGAGTGCCTCTCTAGGTAGCTGAGGCTGGCCGAGAACCAGGATCCTTGGGTCTCAGCCTCCCAAATGCTGGGATTACAAGCGTGCGCCACCACGCCCGGCCTTGAAAGTATTATTTATTGACCTCAAATCAACTTTTTTTTTACTTCATTGTTCTTGGCTACACTCTCCTAAGAGTTAAGAAATGTCGAGTTGTCAAACCCCTTAAATCTTCGCAGAGGGATTCTAAAAGAGAGTCCCTGGACAATAGCCGCTCATCAACCAGCAACTGGAGCGGCTCCCAAACCCAGGCTCTAGTGGGAACGTGAAGTGCGGGGCTGCGGGGCGGGCGGAGATCAAGATCGCACAGGCCCCGCGACGAGGAATCCGCCTCGTCCCCCAACTAACCGGTGCAAGCCGACACTGTCAGGCTGCCGGAGAGCACCCGCGACTCCAGGACACCGCCCCAGCGGCAGCGCGGCCGCAACCCGAGCCCGGCCGGCGGCGTCGCCCCGCCCCCTCGGGCCGGAAGGACTTGCCGCACTTCCGGCGGCCCGCGACCTGGTGGTTGCCTCGGTGATGTCCTGGGTTCAAGCTGCGTCCTCTGTCCCGAGCCCTGGAGAATCAGGGGATGTGTTCGACGAGGAAGCGGACGAGACGCTCCTGGTGCAGCGGGAATGGCGGAGCCACATGCAGAGACGAGTCAAAGTAAACCTGGGTGGAGGCTGCAGGGACCCTGTGGGTGCCAGGTTGTGGGGAGGGGGCGCGGGGCCATGAAGAAGCCTGTCCTCACAAGCCAGCCTCGCCGGCTGCCCCCTTACCGCCTGCTCGCCAGGCCGGCCCGGGTCTTCCTAGGATTTCCTAGTGGGTTACTTGAAAGCGCGTAGTTTATGACCCTGCGTCTGCCTTAGAAGCTGGGGACCCAGCAAATTAAACTTTATCCAGACTTTGAAGAGTTTGCGATTTGATGAGGATCACAGGGAAAAGGGTGAAAGAGAAACATACACTGGCTATACTAATTATGGCTGTCAAAGGACACGTTTTCAGTTTACAGGTGTTGCTTGAATGGGTGGGGAGCCCCAAATTAGGAATGAATAAGACATATAGAAAAGGTGAGTTGAAGAATGTTGTCAGAGGAAAATAGGGGAAAGCCAATATGAAATACTGGTGGCTAGGTAAGGGAATATTAAAAATTGGTTTCTTTTATTTGTTAACTGAAGTATTCATTCACTAAGACTGACCTTCATTACCTGGTAGAGCACCCAAAACTTCTGGGTGAGAACTAAATGGTAAGAACTGCATCCACATAGTATCTTTGCCAACCATGAAATCTCCCTTAAAGCTGCAATTGGGAATCTGCTCTAATTTAATATTTCATTAAAATAATATTTGCTTAGTCCAACAACCATGTTGTCAGTTACAGAAATATTTTATGGGAGGGTGAGGCTAGACCAGGATTGAGTATCTTTTGAATGCTGTGACATCCTTAGGAGGCAAAATTTCTAAAACCAGATTTTACATCTTTTTCCTTAAACAGTTTCTTTTTGCCATTCTTCACCAGCCTCCTTATCCACCCACATCATTCCATTCAATCACCAAGGAGCCAGACATGTAATTTTCCATGTTTTCTTTCTGTGAAGACATTGTTAACACCAACTTTTTAAAAGTTGCATAAGAATTAGTGTTTAAATTTTTCTCAGTAAGTCTAGACTTCAAAAATGGGATTAATAAAGGTAAGCCAATAGTAAACTTTTAGGGGAAACATAGTCTTCATCAGTTTTGTGTCTATGCCATCTTATGTTCAGTAACATAGTAAATGCCCATTCCATCAGTTTTCTAAATTAATACTGTGCCTTTCTAGAAAAGCCTACATATGGTTCACTTGATGTTAGTTACAGCTGCAGTTCTTCATTACTTATTTTTAGGAAGGTTATAGAGATGGAGTAGATGCTGGCAAAGCAGTTGCTCTCCAACAGGGCTTCAATCAAGGTTATAAAGAAGGTGCAGGAGTCATCATAAACTATGGACAACTCAGAGGAACGTTGAGGTAATTTTAAAAACTTAAATGCTGAACCATTTTAACCTCAATACTACTGGGAGATTTTTTTTTAAGTAATATATAAAATTAAAGTGTTTAAAGTACTTTTCCTGGTGTTGAATATACAAGAACACTTCAGAGCATAGAATAGTACTTCCTTCAAAAAGTAAAAATTATCAGCTCATCCACTTTAATATGTAAACCAGAAGTTGACTTTTTGCAAAGGAATTGTAGGAGTTATATACATTTTGCTACTCAAACTATAACCATTCGCTAATTAAAAGATCTTCAGATTTTGAATAAAGCTTTCAGCACTTGCACATGTGGAAAATACAATATGGCAGCCCTCTAAACCAGAAATACATTATGAAAATTATAGTTAGTAATAGAAAAATTACTCCTTTTTTTTTTAAGTCCTGAACATTCAGTACCTGTCAGGATGCCATAGCAATAATGGTATATAATAGAGCCAAGTGGTCAAATGACTATGGAGCTAAGAGCATAATAGGTTTATCCTTTTTGATGCTTTATACTTTTCAAGTTATCCTCTGTAGAAAAAAACAAAATATTTTTTAAAATTCACTAATTTTTTAAAAAAGGATAGAAGATAAAAGATATCAAAATAAAACAAAAAAGTTCATTGTATTTGGTTTTAGAAAATTCAATTGTCAGGGACCAGAATTGATATCTACTACAATAGGAAAATGACCAAGTGTTTATCTTCACATCATAAAATTAATCTGGGAAGGTATATGCCTTAGAAAGCTAGCCAGGTGCAGGGAAGACACCTTCCCAGTGCATGGGAGGCTGAGGTAGGAGGATCACAGGTTTGAGGACAGCCTCAACAATTTAGCAAAACTCTGTTTCAAAATAAAAAGCAAAATGGGCTAGGAGTGGCCCAGTGGTAGAACACCCCAAGGTTCAATCCCAGTACCACATACACACACACACACACACACACACACACACACACAAAAAGGAAGAAGAAAGATCACTGCTTTTATATCAGTTGATTCAATTTTTTAAACATTACTATTTGGCTGAGGATGTAGCTCATTTGTATAGTGTATGGTTAAGATGCCCAAGACCCTGGATTCAATTCTCCAGTACCCCCCCAAAAAATTACTTTTCGTAATAACCATTATTTTATTATATGATTATATGAACAAAACAAAAAACGGACATGGAGAACATTATATTAAGTGAGATTAGTCAGTCACAAAAAATGAAGGGTCATATGTTTTCTGTCATATGCAAAAGCTAGGGCATAACTGGGATACAAGAGAGACTTCAGCTAATGAAGGAGAAACTTCAGTGAAGAGAAGGATGCAGTCTAGGGGCGGAGGATGAGAAGGGGAGGAAAAATTAATGAAGGAAACCCTTCCACAGACATTATGTCCATATATGAGAATACCAATGTTGATATTAATATCTTGTATCAGAAGAGGAAGAGTGGGGAAGGAACCAGGGGAAGCTCACCAAGTGCATGTGCATGTATGTCACTATCACTGTGAACTGCATTATGATGTGAGACTATAATACACCAATAAAGGTGTTTCTTAAAAAGTACTGCCCAGCTGGGCATGGTGGCACACGCTTGGAATCCCAGTACTTGAGAGGCTGAGACAGGAGGATCTGGGTTTGCAACCAGACTCGGCAACTTAGTGAGGCCCTCCACAACTTAGTGAGACCCTGTTTCAAAATAAAGAATAAAAATAGGACTGGGGTGTAACCTGGAGGTAGAATGCCCCCCTGGATTCAATCCCCAGAACCGCAAAAAAATAGTATTGCCCATACTAGGAAAGTAAAGATTTCTTACCTTTTTCAAGAAAATTGTTTGTAGCTCTTTAGGTGATTTTAAAGTGTGGTTAGTTTAGAAGCTGTTTGATGTCCTTAAAGAAGACACACATTTTTGGGGTTTTTCTTCAAATTACATCCCTCTGCAGCACAAGTTACATGGTCATTGGGGAAAATCTAAAATCTTGAAAGGTGGACATACAGCTGTGAAGGAGGGGGTACAAATTATAAACAATTCATATAATTAAGTCTAATTTGTATTAAAAGATAATATCCTTATTTTAATTCTATTTTACCATCATTAATTTCCTGATCTTGACGTGTATTATTATCATTAATACACTTTAGCGTAGTGTTATCTGGAAGAGAAACATATAGGGCTTAGCATCAAACATTCTAAATTTTCTCCTATTTAACTCTTGTTTATATTTTCATTCAGTGCTTTGCTCTCCTGGTGTCACCTTCATGATAATAGTTCGACTTTGATCAGTAAAATAAATAATCTTCTGGATGCAGTTGGCCAGTGTGAAGACTATGTGCTCAAACATCTGAAATCAATCACTGCACAGCCCCATGTTGTAGATTTATTGGACTCCATTGAGGACATGGACCTTTGTCATGTAGTTCCAGCTGAGAAAAAGATTGATGAAGCTAAAGATGAAAGACTCTGTGAAAATAATGCTGAGTTGAACAAAAACTGTGGCAAGAGTCCTAGTGGAATAGATTGTTCGCATTTAGAAGATTGCAGAACACAAGAACACACACATTCTGAAAACCCAAGCCTCACTTGGATTTTAGAACAGACAGCCAGTTTAGTTAAACAGCTGGGAGTACCAGTAGATGTATTGCAGCACCTCAGACAACTATAAAAATTTTCATCCCTCTTCTAATGAAAGTAATGTTAAAAATATTCTCACAGCATTTTGTTTCTTAATAACATAACCAAATTTGTACCGGTTTCTGCATCGGACACTTTACGCATATAGTTATCCTTCACAGAAGTTTGAAATGACTTCAACATTAACACTATTAAATGTAATATAAGCCTTTTTCTTTGTCACTGGTAATTATTTGTAGTTTAAGGTATTCCACTTGTCATTGTCATTTTTAAATTTCTGATCAAAGCCAAGCATTTTCACTCATTAGCAAAAATGAACAAAAATCAATAATTTTATAAGAATCTAACTCTGCCTCTGCTTCTGTCACTATCAGACAGTTCAGGACCTCATCACCAGCTAATGCCTAACATTATAAATAGACAGATACAACACACACACACACATACACACGTGTAAAAATAAAGAGCCTATAGTATAAGAAACTGAAGCAGTCTTTATACTGTCAAATAATTAAATGCAAAATATTAAAATTCATTTTAGTTATATAGTGATTAAAGTAAGGACATTCAATTCCGTGAAAAATACAGAAAATACATCTCATGCTCAAGTTTGAAGAAAAGCACCCACTTAGTTTTTCCAAATAGTAAGGAGTTAGTGCTGCCTAACAACGTGCCAGATTATTTCTGACTTCAGTTTTGCTTGATACTCACATAGAAAATCACTGACTAAAACCACTGACTTTTATACTACCTTAAAATGAAATTCTTAGTTTAGCATAGACAAATTAGATTTCAATTTTTCTCCAGGACCTAAGCATGTCCTAAAATGAAGAAAGGATTTTTTTCTCACTTTTTTTCACCTGAAATGTGTTTTATATGAGATACCTGACTTCAGAGACACCAATATAATTGTCCCTCATTGATAGCCTTAGTTGCTATTTCACAAGTATTCATATCTACTATACATGCTAAAAGATATACTGTGATAGAGAATAAATGTCTTTTTTGGGGTGCGGGGGTACTGGAGATTGAAACCACAGGCATTCTACCTCTGAGCTACACCCCCAGCCCTTCTTATTTTTTATTTTGAAACAAGGTCTCACTAAATTGCCAAGGTTCACCTTGAACCTACAATCTTCTTGTCTCTGCCTACCAAATACTGAATTACAGGAGTATGCCACCACACCCAGCTCCCTTTTTATTTCTTATTTTAGAACAGGGTCTTGCTAAGTTGCTGAAGCACTGGCCTCAAACCTGGGATTCTCCTGTCTCAGCCTCCCAAGTGGGATTACAGGCACAGGGTCACTATACTTAGCTACAAAGTGTCTTTTCAAGGCACGAAGAAAATGTACTACTGTCATTTTACAACTCTCCTCAAAATTCGCAGACCATTAAGAAATTGAGGCAACAAAATTTGAAATAAGAATGCCATATAAAATTTCAGGATTTACTAAAATATGTTAAAGGTACCAAAGTGGCATCTGACAGCTGGTTAAAAAAAAAAAAAAAAAAAGTGCTTATATCCAGATGTAAACATTTCAGAATTTTAGATTCACTTATTTGTTACTTTTTTTTAAAAAAAAAAATGGTAGTGGGGATTGGACCTAGTGGCATTCTATCTCTGAGCTACACCTCATCATCCCTCTTACTTTGTTTTGCTTTGTTTTATTTCAAAACAGGGTCTCATTAGGTTGCTGAGAGTCTCACTAAGTTGCTAAGGCTGGTCTCAAATCTATAATCTTGTTTCAGCCTCCCAAGTAGTGGGATTACAGGTGTGTGCCACTACACTCAGCTTGTTATATGTTTTTCATATTTATGAATGCAATCAAATTCTCAAACCCACACAATTTTATAAGCAGTCTCTAAAGTCTTGCTGTTATTCTGCCCTGCATATTAGATATGAAATATCCTTCTTTAATGATACATCTTAAGAAGGTCACCTGAGTAAAAATTTTATGAATGTAGTAGGCCTTGAGAGTTTATTTCTGCTTACTCCAATAAGATCCCCTAAAGATAACATCACATCCCTTGCCACTATTGTTTGCATAGGACATGTTTGTACAGATGCTCATACAAAATGAAGTCAAGCAAATTAGCTGAGTTGAGGTTATTGGGTTGAAAAAAAATCTCTTTAACCTGCTTTGCTTTTCTTTCTTTTCCAGTACTGGGGATTGAACCCAGGGGCATTCTACCTCTGAGCTATGCCCATAGCCCTATTTTTTATTCTTTATTTTGAAACAGGATCTCACTCTTTTGTTTTTATACTCTAAGCGGATGATCTCACCTTCCCTGTGGTTTCAATTATGCTGACTACCCCAAAGCTAACATTTCAACCCCAGAGCTCCAGAACTAAATTTGCAACTGCCAATTTATCATGCCTATTTCAGTGTATTAGCATACACAGCATGTCCAAAGGACCTCTTATTACCTTATCTTTCCCATCCAAATTTACTTTGCCTTTTGTGTTTTTAACCTATAGATGTCTCTGTTTACCCAAAGCTAGAAATCCTTATGTCTTCCTCTACTTTTCCTTTGCCATCATACCCTATCTCCAATTGAGCATTTTTACATCTTCAAAACATATTTTGAAGCTGGCCTTCTTTCATTCAAATCATCAGACTTTAATTAGCCTTTGAACCGGCCTCATCACTGTCAGAACATCCAGCTTAACCCTATTCCTGTCCACTCTCTCCCTTGTCCCTTTTATCTTCCTAAAACAGTTTACCTCCATGATTTAAAACTTTTTTATTACATTTTTCCTACTAAATAAACTATAAACTTGAATTTCAGTTCTGAACCCAAGCACTACTGTCAGTCCCACCATGCATTCACACTTACGGACAATGCTACAGTGTTTTATGGACACGGTAGTGCTACTCCCAACCTCTAGTTGGACTCATCGCTGACTCCTCTCCACAGAATACTTTAGTCTTCATCCCTCTTTCCTAGCAAATACCTACGTATCTCTCAATACTGGCTTAAATCTCAACTTCCTCAGCCAGGTTTAGCTGTTTTCCTCAGTGTTCCCTCTGCCATCACTTTGAGTGTCTCCTAACTTCAGATTTCACCAGGAAAGTGCCTTCCTCAGTGTTAACATGCCCAGCACTTAGCACATGCCCTGTATGTAGATACAGTGCTTGAAGAGAGGAAAAAACAAGTGAATCTGTTAACCAAAATAAAAATACAACCAGAGATATACGATTCCAAAATAAGTCATGTTACATCCTTTTGGTTTTAGAAGGGGAAAAAATATGTTTGCCTTTAAAAAAAATTATCCCACTTCATTTTTCATGTTAATCATAAAATCTACATAAACACACTATCTTGTACTATCTAAATGGTAACATTAAGGCCCTGTGTGGTGGCTCATGCTTGTAATACCAGTACTTAGGAGGCTGAGACAGGAGAATCACAGTTTCGAGGCCAGCTTCAGCAACTTAGTGAGGCCCTCCGCAACTTAGTGAGATTCTGTTTCAAAATAAAATAATAAAATAGGGCTGGGGTTGTAGCTGAGAGGTAGAATCCTCCTGAGTTCCATCCCCAGCACCAATAAATTAAGTAAGTAACAATAAGATAATAGCACTTACCAATCATTAAAATGTGTACAAATGATACTATAATATGATGTTAAGACCTTAAAAGACATAAAGTTATATTTTAGTACAGTTTCATCCATTAAGTATAGAAAGAAACTACACAAAAGAACAAACTGGATGGAAACACAGTTTAGTAAATTATTAGTTTCTAGCAGGATGTCTGGTCAGTTCTAATAACAGTAAGAAGGAATTGGATGAAGAAGAGGAAACAGGAAATAACAACTAGCAGCATGCACTTTGCACAGGCACTATTCTAAAAACTTTACCTATATTAATTTGTAATCTTCATAATAACCCTATACCACAGAGCTTTATTATCAATATACTAAAAGTGAGGAAGTGAGGCATTCAGAAAGTTTAGCAATTTATCCATTTCACAGTTGAGAAATGGCCCAGTTGAGATTTAAACCAAAGCAAACTTGACCCCAGAATTTATGCTCAAGGTAGATATGTACTAAATAACAACAAAGTAGCAGTGATTGTGTTTAGTGTGAGGACTGCTGTGTTTTTCCCTTGCTGTTTCTACTTTATTGCATTTGTCAAGTCTTCTCCATTAGGCAAATATTATTTTTATTAAAAAATGTGAGTAATAATCAGAAGTTTAAAAGAATGAAAATCTAGTAGAAATTTGCTTGCTGAAAAAGGAGAAGTACCTTTTCCTACTTACTGAGGGGAGAAAATCTTGATCATCTAGAAATTGATATAGAGAAATGTGTTTAGCATATACAGAAACTAAATTTTCCTTAGACTCTCTGCCCCCTCACAGGAGGATAATTTGTATCAATCATTTTGTGATAATGTGCATTTAACTTTCATATATTCTTACCCAGCTCAAAAAAGGGTATTAGCTCACCACTTACAAATAAATACTTGCCAGTGATTTGCCAAAAAAGAGCTAAAAGTTCTCAACATGCAAAACACTCCATTTTCTAGTCCCATAAACACTTTAATCTTTCCAGGAAGAAAGTCTAGCAAAGTATAAGTCAGAACTGCCTACTAATTTAGCTCTGTGGAAGTTAGGTCCTGGTGCTTTCCTGTATTGATATGCAGTTCACCACCAGAGAGAGATCCTGAACTTTCAGATCCTGTTCCTTTCCAAAAAGCTGGTGAATTAATTCAAGGCCACTGGGTGGTGCTAGTGCACCCTGTTATGTTAGTACCTATATGTTTCATTCCTTGATAACTGCCCTTTGCTTAGACTTCACTGTCACATGGATGGGAAGCTAATGATTATCCCTAAAGCTATGCCAGACTGAATCACTCCTAAGATTGGGTGTGTCAGGAGGATTTTCTGAGTGTCAACAAACAAGAAAAGGATGCCTCCCCTATTTTTATTTCTAGGCTTAGACTTTTTCTAAATAAAAATAACCAATTATAAGGAAGCCTGCTCATTAAAAAAAAAAAAAAAAAAAAAGGAAACTTATTTTCCAAAGCTCTGAGATCTAAAAGTAAATACCCAGAAAATATTTGAAACAATTTTAATCTATCTCTCTTTCTCTCAGTCTCTAGCGCGCTCCCCACCCCCCTCTCTCTCTCCTGCACAACCACAACTTTTCAGGATTTAAAGACAGAGATAGACAACAACATTGTTAACCCTCTCAAATATATCACAACCCTTCTTTTTTTAGTCTACAAATCTACAAGCAGATAGCTCTTCCTCACATCAAATACATCATTCCAACTAATAGGTAAGCCTGTTTCCTTATGAATTGCATAGTCATCATTATCTGTGGCTTTATTTGTTTGTTTGTTTGTACTGGAGATTAAACCCAAGGGTGTTCTACCTCTGAGCTATACCCCAAGTTCTTTTTTTTTTTTTTTTTTTTTTTTTTTTTTTTTTTTTTTTTTTTTTTTTTTTTTTTTTTTTTTTTTTTTTTTTTTTTTTTTTTGAAATAAGGTCTTGCTAAGTTGCTGTGGGTCTAAGTTGCTGAGGTTGACCTCAAACCTGCAATTCTCCTGTCTCAGTCTCCTAAGTACTGGAACTATAGGCATTCACCACTTCACCCAGCTTTGTTTGTTTGTTTTTAAGTATATGGTTCTATACAGAATTTTTTAAACATAAATGATTTGTCAAATCCCTTCTAAGAGCAATTTGACAGCAATAGTACTGACAGCAGCCTTTGCCAATAAAGTGAAACTGGATTGATATGAAAATGCACTGTAAATGACCTGAAAATAAAATATCTTCCTTTTCCTTATTTGGAGATATTGCAAAGCACCTTTCTTCCATAATCAGATCCTAAAATAACAAGAGACTCTCTAACTTGTTATTATAAATTATACCATGAAACATCAAGTCATTTGCTTATTAAAAACTAACCATAAATTACTAATCTATCAGCAGCACTAGAAGTTACTGCCATGGAGTTGATTATGGAAGGAAAACTCATTTAATGCACTTAAGGCATTTAAATCCCAAGTGGAAGCCAATTAAACATATTCTCACTTGTAATCACTTTGTTCTGCTATTCAACATGTCAAGTGATATATTATTAGTCTCGGATTTTATTCTTCTTATAGGCTTCTAAGAAGTTCATATGATGTCTGGAGTCTGGCACAATGTTCCTCATGGCCCTCCCTATTTGTCAGCTTAGAGAACATTTTTATTTCTGTCAGTGCTAGAACAAAGGGTGGCCTTCGTGATAGGTAACAGCAATTCTGAGGTCAGAGATGTGATCCATTTTCATTTGGCTCTTCCAGGGCCTCTTCCTCCTCAATGTGAACATGATACTTCTGACCTCATCACACACTGCTTTTGTCTCCATGGAAGTAAACCAAGGGACCACTTGAGAAAGGAAGTTGCTGATGACAGATGGTGTTCAGCTGATGGAAAGAATGACTGACAAAAATGACAAAGAAACACACTGCAAATCAGAGTAGCTCTTGATTTGGTATAGAAGAGTGTGTCAGATCAAGCTATTTGTAATCCATTTTCCTAGAAATCCTAGATTTAGATATTTAATCTAAGAAAAAATAAATTTGATCTAAAAAAATAAGTAGGTGATTAAAAAAAAAACTTTCAGCACAAAGAGAATTCATTGCCATATTTTATGTAGAGTAAAATTAGAAACATCATAAAAGACCAACAATTTAAAAATTATTAAATAAATTATGATAACATCCACTCAAATGTGATATAACCATTATAAGTTATCAACACAAGGACTATAGAAACAAGGAAGATGTTTATGGTAAACATTTAAGTGAAAGTCACTACAAAATGTCATTATTAAAAGTGTGTATTTTACAGATGAAAACTGGAAAGTCATTCTTAGATGTGGTAATTATTGTATTAATGTGGTAGGATAGAGGACTTGTTTTCTTTTTCAGGGTGATCTTTTATGTTGTTATGTTATTTTTTAAGAAAAGAAAGATGTGTGAAAGGCTTTAGTTTTTAAGAACTATGATGTGCATTATCCTGAAAATCAAAACCCAGGGAAGAAAGCAAATAATGAATCAGAAAAAGATCTGGTAGGGTTGAGGAAACACAACAGGGAATCAGAAAAAGTTAATTGAGTTTACTTTTTCCAATTACATCAAACCCTTTAATTTATTTCTTAAAATATACATAGTATTATGGTTTGGATCTTAAATGTCCCCAAAGACTCATGTGTTAAAGACTTGGTCAGCAGCCTGTGGCACTGTGAGAGATAGTGAAACCTTTGGGAGGAGGCCTAGTGAAAGGAAGTTAGGAAGTTAGAGACATGCCAGGGGCCTAATGAAAGGGTCGGGGCCTAGGCCTATGCTCACTCGCTCGCTCTCTCTCCTTCGCAGCCTCCATGGGGTGAACAGTTGAACTCTACTACGTACTCCCTGCTATGATGTCCTGCCTCACCTTGAGCCCCAAAGCAACCATGCATGGAAAACTCTGGAGCTATGAGGCAAAATCTTTCCTACTTTTAAGTTGATTATCTCAGGTACTTTGTCATAATGACAGAAAGCTGGCTAACATACTTAGTCAACTTTAAGCCCCAGTGGAATAAAAAAGGGATATGGACATGCTGGAAACCATTCATTTTTGCCTGTGGTGAATTTATTGATAGCCCTTGTAAGATTTCACTTTAGCTAATACCAACATTTATATACCAACTGGGTGGTATCTGATTATATTTACAGTAACATAAATGAATTGACTTCCTTTTTTTTTTATGTGGTGCTGTGGATTGAACCCAGGGGCATTATACCTCTGGAAATGGTCTCTCTCAATTGCTGAGAGCCTCATGAAGCTGTTGGTGCTGGTTTTGAAACTGCAGTTCTCCTGTCTCAGCTTCCCACGTACTGAAATGATAGGCATGCAACACCACACTGAGATTTGACTTTCTTAAAAGTATCTGGGACTATCTTCTCTTGCCAAATAAAAATAAGTCCTTAATTGGATATGCCACAATGTTGCTTCTGTTCTCAAAGAGAAAGATCAGTTCAAAAAACTGGGACTGCCATTAGCCAAACTGAGTCATTTTTCATTAACACCAGGGGAAAACCAGTATCATACATATGGCATTTCTCTAAAATACAGTTTATCCAATAAGAGACTGAGGCAGAACCTCAGAAAATTCTGAGAAGTGACTGATTTCTAACTTAAACAGATTTAAAGGTTGATGTGATGGTCATATAATTTCTTTTGTTCTCTCCGTTGATTTGATTGTGGTGATAGTTTGGGTCTTATTTGCCATTATTTTGTGCATGTTAAATAGTATGAGCTGGGTGTGGTGGTGCACGCTTTTAATCTCAGTACTTGGGAGGCTGAAACAGGAGGATTGAGGATTCACAACCAGCCTCAGCTACTTAGTGAGGCCCTCCGCAACTTAGTGAGACCCTGTTTCAAGATAAAGAATAAAAATAGGGCTGGGGTTGTAGTTAAAGGTAGAATGCCCTTGGATTCAATCCCCAGTACCACAAAATATAAATATATATATATATATATTCATCAATATATATATATTCATCAATATATATATTCATCAATATATATATATATTCATCAATAGAATATAGATGATATATTGATGAATATATATATATATCGAAAAATCTAAGCCTTTTAGTTTCTATATCTGTAAATCAGAGGTAATGACAGTGATGTCATTATTTCTGTGTGAATTACATGCTATAATGTGTTCAAAATGCTTGCCTATTGTTGGGTACACAGTAAGCACTCACTAAGGAAGATGAGTATCCAGGGGTGGCTAAGCACAGCAGCCCTAAAAGCTGATTGTTTGCTTCGATGCACTATTAGTTCACTTCTGTCCAGTTCCTTCATGTCTCAAGTAGTGCTTATCTCATAGAGTTGTTGAAAGAATAAATTTGATTGATTGATTCAGTGGTACTGAGGTTCAAACCCAGGGTCTTGAGTGTGCTAAGCATGCTCTCTACCATTGAGCTTCTGCTCCAGTCCCCAGTCAGTGAATCGTGTATGTAAAGTGCCGAGGACACTGCCTGGCACATGCTCAGTACTCACTAAACATTAGCTATTATTGTCATATTTTTCTCCTGAGCATCATGCCTACAATTTGGTAAGAAGTTTAACATCTTTAGACAACGTCAACTATCATGAAACTGCAGTGACTCAGACATAGCCAAGCTTCCTACTGGCATAACTAAAGGTAATTAGCATGAGTTTTTCCACCATTATTATTTTAAAAGAAGGGGGGGGGAAGAAAATGTTTTAGACATTTACAAATGTTAGGATAAAAATATACTTTAAAGAGGTGGTAATCAATAGAAGAATGTTGAGAAACTGTCAAGGCATTTTTTTGTTGCCATAGTGATGGAGGAGGGGTACTACTGACAAAAGTTGGGGGGAGTGGTATGCATCCTGCTATGCCTGAGTCAATTGTGCACAACAAAGAGTTGTCCTGCAATTATCAAAACTTTCTAATATTTTTATTTTGTCCTAATTTACTAATTTTCTAGAGTATAAAATAATTAGATTCCTTATAAAACATCGAAATATTATAAAAACATTGTATAAAATATTATTTATGAAAAATAATCTTGGCTGGCAGTATAGCTTAGTGGTAGAACACTTGTCCAGTATTCACGAGGCTCTGGGTTCAATCCCTAGCACTGCAAAAAAAAAAAAAGTAGATCTTTCATATCTCACTTTTTATGGATTAAATTGTGCCCACCCACCCACCCCCTCGCCACAAAAATATTCATGTTAAAGCCCTATGTCTCATTACCTCAGAACCTCAGGATGTGACTGTATAAGGAGTTAGGACCTTTTAAGAAGTGATTAAATTAAAATGAGGCCAGTAAAGTGAGCCCTAATCCAATCTGGCAGGTTTTTTTTTTTTTTTTTTTTTGGTTTGTTTGTTTGTTTGTTTTGTTTTGTTTTTATAAGAACAAATTGGAGCACAAAAAGCAACACAGGGATGTGTATACAGAGAGAAGATCCTATAGGGTACAAAGAACGTGGCCATCTGCGAGTCAATATGAGAGACCTCATGAGAAACCAACCCAGCCTGATGCCTTGGTCTTAGACTGCTCGCCTACAGAGTTCTGAGCAAATAAATGTCTGCTAAAAGCCACCCATCTGTGATATCTCATTATGCCATCCCTAGCAAACTAATAGACCTTATCCCAGTGCTTTTTGTATTACTATAACAAAATATCTAGGGCTAAGTAACTTATAAAAAAAAAATTATAGCTTAGTCTTGAAGGCTGAAAGTGAAGCAGCCTAGTGCCAGCTCTAGTGAGGGCCCCTCAGGTGTACCAAACCATGGTGGGTGCCACAAGGCAGGAGAACATGCAACATGCAAGAGGGAGCGATCACATGGCACGACAGGAAGCCAGAGGGTGGAGAGGGGCCGGGCTTGCTCTTTTGTAACAACTGGCTCTTATGAGAACCAATTCCACGGTCCTGTGAGAACTACCTTGATCTGTTCCAGGGCATTGATCACAATGACCTCCCTTTGGCTCCACCTCTTAAAGGTCTTACAACCTCAATACCTCCACAGCAGAGACCAAGCCTCCAACATATGGACGCTTGGGGACAAGCCACATCCCAACCATGGCACACCAGTCTTCCAGATTCTTCCATACTAACAAATGGCACAGTTTTCCTTTATAGAAGTTAGTTCTTTCAACAGATATTTATTAAATACCTACTATACTCAGGGGAGATACATTGGTGGACACCACAAAGTCCCTAATGAAATAACATTATACCTTCAAATGGCAGCTTGGCTTAATTTTTTTTTTTTTTTTTTTTTTTTTTTGGCACTTGGGATTGAACCCAGGGATATTTTGCCTCTGAGATACACCCCCAGCCCTATGTTATTTTTATTTTGAAATAGTTTCACTAAGATGCTGAGGGCCTCACTAAATTGCTGAACTGGCCTTGAATTTGTGATCCTCCTATCTCAGTCTCCCAAGAACTGGGATTACAAGCATGCAGCACCATGCCTCGCTACAGCTTAACTTTTCACTTAAAAATTTGTCCAAGATATTGGTCTATGTCAGAATAACTATCATTGTTGAGGGCTTTGTATGTTCCAGGTAATAGAATGAACATTTTGTTTACCTTCTCTTTATCTTGCCCTTCAAGCTCCCTATACCTCCAAGCCAGGTGAAATGATAGACCTGAAGGTCTTTTGGAGACTAAAGCTCAAGCTAAACACAAAGGGGTTTCCCCTAGCGGTGGTTCTTCAAAGATTCACTGACCAGTAGTTTTCAAACCTAGAAGGAGCCATAAAAGCAATGAGTTCTACTCCTTTTGCATATGAGAGAACGGAGCCCAGAGAAACTCTATCAGGGTTTGGAGCTGCAATCAACAAACATTCTAGTTCACGTAAACCAAAATAATAATAATGATAATTTGTTGTGTGATCTTGAGGAACCAAGGAAGAACCAAGCTCAGAAAGTTAAGGGAGGGTGACAGCAGCTCGCCCAACCTGTCAGCCACCTCAGCAGCCAAGTTCTCACACCTGCCATTTGATTTTCAGACACTCCACTGCCACTGAAAACTTCTGTAACTATGCCCTTACTATTGCTTACTCCCTTCATATTCTGAATCCCAGATAAATGTTCCCCAGGGACAAAGACAGAAAATACCTACTATGTTGGAAGAAAAGCTATGTTTTCCATCAAGGCTCACACTATGAGTGGTGGGGGAGAGGATCCCCAAAGCAAGGAAGAGAATTCAGACACTGGGAACCCAAAAAGGCCAATTTCCACTACAAAATGGAATACTGCCTAGTCAGCATTCCCACAGCCATAATCTAAAGACCTGACCACATAATTTAGAGGAAAGAAGGTGTATTTTCTTACAGTTTCAGATTCAGTCCATGTGAGGCCGGGGACCACAGATCTCATGGCATGGCAACAGAAGGCAGAGAGGGAGAACACATGGGCTTTGCTCCTCACATCATGGAGGCCAGAAGCAAAGGAGAGAGCAAGAGGAGGATGAGCCAAATGTAATCCCCAAGGCCACACACCCAGGGACCCACCTCCGCCCACACCCTACCAGCCTACTGGGTACAGGTCAATCCATTGCAATGGATTTATCCATTGCTGGGATTACAACCCTGAAGACTTGATTATACAACTCCAAACACCAATGTATGAGCTCTTCAAGGAGCTCTTCTACATCAAACCATAACGAATGCTCAGGACTTGAAATCAGATGTTCTGACTCCTATTTTTTTTCTACAATTTCTTGCTTTACCACCTTTGTACCATAGTTTCTTTAAATATAGTTTAAGACATACTGAATTTGCCAGAGATACAGCTGCTCTCTAAGTAGGAGAAATGTTATGTTCTGTCTTACTATGTTTATCTTTATTTCTTCTATCCTACCTTGTCACTTCTACCCTCCTGTCTCTTGCTCCCCTTCTCCCCAAGGCAAGTCATAGAAACTGGAATCCTCTTCCACAAAGCCAGCCATAAAACCAAAAAATAGTATTGTAAACTTTCTCTGCTTTCCTGTGTAGGAGCTGGCCACAAAGAAATCCTCTGGACATGCCTTGTTTGATAGTAGGCCATAAGACCCTCATTCTAGAAGGAGTCCTGCCCTATACCAGGAGGAAGGCATGCTACACGGGACA
This sequence comes from Graphiurus murinus, assembly GCA_004027655.1. Lineage (NCBI taxonomy): Eukaryota > Metazoa > Chordata > Mammalia > Rodentia > Gliridae > Graphiurus > Graphiurus murinus. Next base: position 51,372 of record PVLC010000127.1, on the reverse strand, counting down.
AAAAGAATCTGAACAATCAGGCCCTGCTGGATTTCCCACTCAGTCCATTACCATTAGATCATACGCTTTTTATCCAATCACATTTCTACCCAGCTGTCCATTCTTATCAAACCTAAGCCTAAATATAGATACTTTCCCCCTAGATCTTTGGGTCTTCTTTTTTTATGTTTGTTTGTTTGTTTTTTGTTTGTGGTACTAGGGATTGAACCCAGAGGCATTCTACTTCTGAGTTACACCCTAAGCCCTTTTTTATTTTTTGAAATAATGTCTTGCTAGGTTGCTGAGGCTAGCCTCGAACCTGTGATCTTCCTGTCTTAGACTCCCAAGTACTGGAATTACAAGTGTGCACAACCACACCTGGCATGGGTCTTCATTTTTGAAGTTCTCCATGTCATGAAAAACTTTGACTATATTTGTTATGATTCTCACACACGTGCTCTCCTCTCCTCCTCTCCCCTTTCTCCTTTTTTTTTTTTTTTTTGGTACTAGAGATTGTACCTAGGCCCTCATACATGCTATGCAAAGGCTGCTCTACCACTGATACCACTGAGCTATATCTGTGGCTTTCTCTATTGTTAGTCTTTTGTTATATGGATATCAGCTGTGGCACTTACTATGGGTGAGTAAAGGTATCACCCTTTACCAGCTGACAACGGTTCCTCATATTGAGTCACTATTATAACACATCTACCACAATCTGCCCAACCCTGGCATTAGACTTCTTTATTATGCCGTAGTGGCATTGTACAGGAGCATTTACATATAAGAATATTTATTATTTTGCTATTATCTTCCCTTCACTGTAGGGATATTACAATTAGGTTCTTCTCATTATTTTCTTAAATTCTGTGTGTAGATAAATTATATCATTTATAAATTCATTTCAAAGTAACAAAGAGAGCATTAAATATATTTAATATATTTAAAGAAGGGTGTTGTGTTCAAGGACCATTGCTATAATGGTAATGTAGAATACATTTTAGAAAACAGGAAATTGTGTATACATCTTCTTTATCACTAATTTATTATTTATTTATTTATTTATTTATTTATTTATTTATTTTTGCAGTACAGGGGATTGAACCCAGGGGCATTCTACCTCTGAACTACACCCCCAGCCCTATTTTTTATTTGAACTCAGGGGCATTCTACCTCCAAGTTACACCCCCAGCCCTATTTATTTTATTCTTTATTTTGAAACCGAGTCTCACTAAGTTGCAGAGGGCCTCACTAGGTAGCTGAGGCTGGCTGCGAACCCGGATCCTCCTGTCTCAGCTTCCCAAATGCTGGGATTACAAGCGTGCGCAAACACGCCCGGCTCGCCTGCTGATTTTTGAAGAAATCACTGTTTTTAGAATTTACTTTAAGAATTCAAACATTATATAATTATACTGTTTCATTTACGCTTAAAATAAAGGATTTTTAATTATGAAATAAGTCAAATAATAATTTTAGTAATGATTTATCTTGTAAATTGGTGATTGAAAAGTGATAGAAGTACATAAAACTCCTGTATGTAGTCTTTTATATAACTATTTCAATGGCCTTATGACTACATGTATTTTGGAATCTGAAATCTAAAATTGAACCTATTAATTAATTAGTTGGAAAGGACATTCTTTGGGTATGTGTGGTACTAGGGATTGAACTGAGGGGCATTGTACATCTGAGATATAACCTCAACCCTATTTTACTTTTTATTTTGAAACAGGTTCTCACCTAAGTTACTGAGGGTCTAAGTTGTTGGGGCTGGCCTCAAACCTAACTCTCCTGTCTTAGCCTCCCAAGTACTAGTATTACAGGCATGCGCCATCCTGCCTGACTTATTTAGGTCTTTTTTGAGTTTATATGATTCAATCTGCCAGAATGTGATTTCTCTGACTGAACAAAAGAAATTGCATTCCTGAATACATAATAAAGATCTATCAAGCATCTCAGGGAACCTAAGGCTTTGTCCAGAGATTCATGTGACTATTAGGTTTTTCTCTCACCTAAACTTTTACTTTATTCTGGAATCTTGTTGTATTGGATCTGATAGATTTATAATTCAATTGGGGATGGTTTTTGATGCATGAATTCAAGTTTTAAGATGGCTGCCATTCTTTGATGATTCTTTTTAGCTACTATCTTGGCCATTTTTGTGGTAGTTTTCTTAGTTATCTGTTTCTGTTTTTATTATTATTATTATTTTTTGCTTGTTTTTGGCAAATCATTTTTGAAATTGGAAGTAATTTTGACATCCCTGATTTATCATCTGGAGTTTAACTGTTTCTTTGACATTTGCTGAACTTAGGAAGTTATTTTTGCTCATCATTCTTTCACAGTTTTTTTTTTCTGGATATTTTATAGAAATAATTCTTTAAAATGTGAGCATAGTCATTTTTTTCTTTTTTGTCTATTTTATTTATACTATGACTATGGCATCTAGACCAGTACCTGGTAATATTTGGTGCTTGATAAAAAGCTACTTAATTAATGAGTGTACATAAATAAAATCCTGTTGAGGGGGAGTAGGGTTTTAACCCAGGGGCATTCTACCTCTGGGATATACCCCAAGCCCTCTTCATTTTTTGTTTTGAAACAGGGTCTCACTAGGTTATTGAGAGTCTTGCTAAGTTACTGAGTCTGGTCTCAAATCTGTTATCCTTCTGTCTCAGCCTCCCAAGTACTGGGATCATAGGTATGCACCACCATGCCTGACTAAAATCCTTTTATTTTTTATTTCCCAAATCTTGATACTATATACAATTATACACACCCAACTTGTTATTTGCTCTTATTGAAATCAATAAAGTGCTTGTTTTTTTTATCAAATGAAAACTATTTAACATTTTCTTTAAGATTTTTTTAAAGTAATTTGGCTCTTTTAGACTTAGTATATGATCCAAGAACTGTTTTTTGTTGTTGTTTTAGGTAAAGATACGACTTCTGTATTTAAACTTGTATTCCTCTTAACTACTGTGGCTAATAAGAAGATAATCCATTTTGATCACTTATTCTATTTCAAGCCTCTATGTTTTCCATAATTAAAGGTAATTTACTTAAGTACCTGACATCTCCATTACAAAATATGTTCCTGTTTCCCAGGAGGATTGTCAAGGGTAATTCCTAGGAATAGGAGCAGCGCCCACAACAGAAACAAAGCAGCCGCTCCAGTTAGCATTTGAGGAACTGCAGCCTTATTTCAGGAAGCAATGCTTGGAGGTAGTAGACAAAGCATAAAGTCACATATCACCGCAGAGCCCAAGACGATGACTCACCAAAAGTCCCTCTCCAAACCTTAGGACACAGAGGAAGAAAACACCTGGCATGTGTCACTAATCATTTATATATGTAGTATACTTTATAGCATGTGATTGTAGAAGCAGAGATATTCAGAGCACAAAGGAATATAATTTCAGGACAGCCTAGCTTCATCAACAAGAAAACTATATGTGCATATAAACTAATTATTATCGAATACATACTATAGGTTTAAGTATTTTCTATATTAAGTAATTACTAAGCACTGCACTAGATACTATACATACCATAATAATCCAGTTAAAACTCCTAATATAACTTAAATTTTAATCATCTTAATTATCAGAAATATTTTTAAACAAATTATCATTAACACAATTTTGCAGAGTTGTTATAAAATGAAATGATAAAAATGATACCTATTGAGCATTTAAAATACATCAGGTACTGGCTCTCATGGTAATACTATCCCTATTTTATTGATAAATAAAGATCTAGTAAGTACAAACCCATATCTGCCTTACTCCAAAGCTATTCTCTTAATCACTGTGATCTTAGCAATATCCCCTCAGGACTTGACACAAAATTGCCCACATTGACTTTCCCACAGAGCATGATCATATACCTTTTATTGGCTTTTTTCCATTTATGACTTTGCCAAGTCTCTTTCATGTTTCCTGGAATCCCCCACAGTGTGAGTTTGCTATGGTTTCCATAACAAAACACAATAGTTTGGGAGGCTGAAACACCAGGCATTTTCTCACGGTTCTGGAGACTGGAAGTCTAAGGTCAAGGTGTTAGCTTGTGGTTCCTTTTGAAGCTTGTCCTTGACTTGCAGGCAGCTGCCTTTTCTCTGTGTCTTTACATGCTTATCTCCTGTGTGTACATGTGCCTGGTCTCTTTGTGTGTAATTTCCTCTTCCTATAAGGGCACCAATCAGATTGGATTAAGGCTCGCCTTAAAGACCTCATTATGACTTAATTACCTAACAGGTCTCATTTGTAGTACAGTTACATTCTGAGATAGTCAGAGTTAGGTCTTCAATATATAAATTTATACCTACCAAATAAGCCATATCACTTGAAACTTTGTCTCAGAGTTGGCTTTGGGAAACACAAGACACAAAATATGGAGGATACAATTTAATACATAGTCCTAAATAATTCTTTAGCATTTTTGTATTGTTAGTAAGCTGATATTGAATTCTCTTATAGTACCATTATTTCACTTTCATTTTTGTAGGATTTTTATAACAGACTCTTTTTTTTTTCTTCTTTTTTTTTTTTTGCGGTACTAGGGATTGAACTCAGGGGCATTCTACCTCCGAGCTATACCCCCAGCCCTATTTTTTTATTCTTTATTTTGAAACCGAGTCTCTCTCAGTTGCGGAGTGCCTCACTAGGTAGCTGAGGCTGGCCGAGAACCCGGATCCTCCGGTCTCAGCCTCCCAAATGCTGGGATTACAAGCATGCGCCACCACACCCGGCATTATAACACTCTTTTTAAAGCTGTTTAGATTCATAGCAAAATTGATCAGAAGTTAAAAAAAATAAAATAAAATCTCATATACTGCCTGTTCCTACATGTACATAGACTCCATTACAAATATTCACAGATTGGCACATATTTTACATTTGTTGAATATACATTGACACATCATTACCACCCAGGGTCCATGGTTTACATTAGGGTTTACTCTTGGTGTTGTATATTCTATGGGTTTGGACAAATATATAATGACATGTAATCCAACATTATAGTATTATACAGAGTAATTTCAGTGTCCAAAAATAATACTCTGTGCTCCTTGTATTCATCTTTCTCACCCCACCTAACTCCCAGCAACCACTAATCCTTTTACTGTCTGCATTCTTTCGCCTTTTCCAGAATGTCGTATATTTGGAATGGTACACATTATAGCTTGGATTTGAATTGTCCCCCCAAACCTTGTGTGTGTTAGGTAATGCAGTGAGGTTTGGAGATGGGGCATGGCTGGAGAAGGTGAGTCACCAGGGCTGTGCCTTGAGGACCATATCTGTCCCTGCCCCCACCCCTCTGCTTCCAGGCATCATGAGTTAAGCTCAGCTTTCCTCTGTCACACCCTGCGCTGCAGGCATGAGGCCTGTCTTGGAGTCAGCCAACTAGGAGACCATGATGCAAACAAACTTTTCCTCCTCTATGTTATTTGTGTCAAATATTTTGGTCACAATGACAGAAAAGATGACTAATATAGTACAGTATGTACCTTTTTGTTTACAGTGTGTGTGTGTGTGTGTGTGTGTGTGTGTGTGTGTGTGTGTGTGTGGTACTAGGGATGGAACCCAGGGCCATTCTACCCCCGAGCTACACCACTAGCCCTATTTTTTATTTTTTATTTTGGAACAGGGTCTCACTAAGTTGCGGAGGGCCTCACAAGTTGCTGAGGCTGGCCATGAACCTGCAATCCTCCTGTCTCAGCCTTCCATGTACTGAGATTACAAGTGTGCGCCACCACACCTGTCTAGTATGTACATTTTTAAATTGACTTCTTTCACTTAGTAATATATCTTTAAGTTTCCTCCATATCTTTTCATAGCGTGATAGCTCATTTCTTTGTAGCATTGAATACTATCCCACTGCTGATGTGCCACAGTTGTCTTATCCAGTTTCCATGTGAAGTAAATCAGAGGTTTCCTCCAGTTTGGGACAATTATGAAGCTGCTATAAACATCTGCATGCATGTTGTTGTATGGACATAAGTTTTTAACGCCTTTAAGTAAATGCCAAGAAGTTCAGTTGCTGGATCACATGGTAAGAAACCACCAAAAAGTCATTCTACCATTTTTCATTCCCACCAGCTATTGCTGAATTCTCCAGCAAGAATTCCTGCAGCTCCACACTGTCAAAAACATTTTATGCCAGTGTTCTGGATTTTGGCCATTCTAATAAGTGGTATCTCATTGTTGTTGATTTGCATTTTTGTGGAGATATTTTTTCCTAGATGTAAAATTCTGCATACTTTTACTACATATGAAATAGATATCAAATATGTCATTCATCACCTTCTGGCTTCATATATATCATTGTTGCCCTGTGTACAATGTGCTGATTTTTCTCTTTAAAAGTTTTATCTTAAGCTGGGTGTGGTGGAACACACTTGTAATACCAGTATTTGGGAGGCTGAGACAGTAGGATCACAGGTTCGAGGACAGCCTCAGCAAGTAGTGAAACTCTCATCAACCTAGTGAGATCCTGTTTCAAAAATAAAAATAAAATAGGGCTATGGGTATAGTTCAAAGATAGAATGCCCCTAAGTTTAATCCTCAGTGACAAAAAAAAAATTTTTTAAGCGTTAACTTTAATTTTGGTTTCCAGTAGTTTAATTAGGTGTTTGTACTTAAGTTGCTAAGAATTTGCCAATATCTTGTGTATTTCATCAGATTAGGAAACACTTTGGCCATTATTTCTTCAAATTTTTCATTCTTATTCTCTCTCCCTCCTTACTCTTCCAGAACTCTAATTACACACATGTTAGACCCCTCAATATTGATTATCAAGTCACTGGGACTCTGTTCATTTTCTCTCAGGCTTTCATCTCTGTTTACCCCCTGGATTGGATAATTTCTATTGATCTATCTTCAAGGATACTATTTTTTCTTCTGTTATCGGCAATCTGTAAAACAAAACAAAAGAAACCTATATAGTCATTTTTTTTTAATATGAAATACCTTGTTGGGCACAGTGGCACATGCCTGTAATCCCAATACTTAGGAGGCTAAGACAGGAAGATCACAAGTTCAAAGCCAGCATCACACGGTAACTTAGTGAGACCTTGCCTCAAAGTAAAATCTAGATTCATTCAGTTTTAATTTGGTTGGTTGGTTTTTAGCTTTTCCTGGGCTGCTTAAATTCTGCCTTCTATATGTATAGTGCAGGAGTCAGCTAGATTCTCAAGCAGAGGTTATTTTCATAAATCCCCCCTCTTCTATGGTCCTCTCCCTTATGGAATATTCTCCTTCACATTCCAGTGGTAGATTCCCAAACTCTGAGTCAAATACTTAACCTGTAAGATTACAAGTGTCTGGGCCATTCCTATCCTGTTTATTGCAGACTGAAGCCTGCTCTTAGGTAGTCATAAAAAAAAAATGGAAAATTCACCTGTCTTTCCTTTCTTCCAAGGTGTACTCCCTCTATTTTCTGCCTGCTTCGGTCACTTTTTTTTTTTCAGTACTGGGGATTGAACCCAGCAGCGTTCTACCTCTGAGCTACACCCCCAGTCCTATTTTTTATTCTTTATTTTGAAACAGGATCTCACTAAGTTCCGTAGGGCCTCACTAAGTAGCTGAGACTGGTCGCAAACCTGGATCCTCCCGTCTCAGCCTCCCAAATACTGGAATTACAAGTGTGCACCACCACACCCAGCTGCTTTGGTCACTTTTCAATGACTTCATAGACTTGTTTTTCTTATTTTGTCCAGTTGATAAGCATTACTTGTGAAATGGTAGATCTGATCCATACTATTCTACCCCTAATGGAAATGGAACCTCATTTTTTTTCTTCTAGAAAAAATATGCTCCAAATGTAGGCATCAGCTGTATTTTGTTTGTTTGCGTATTTATTTAATCAACCCTGTTGTTCCCATCAAAATATGCTTTGATTCCCCCCCCCCTCCTTTTAGAGATAAAGCTTTGGTAAAGAGGACTACATCCCACATCATGTTTCTATCTAACTTTTCTACTGAAAAGAAGCAACCAGACTACTCTTTCCTCAGAACCTACATACCAATAGAACTTTTTATTTGTCCTGGCTTATCCTTCAATTCTATTCTGGTAGATGAATGAGTAGAAATATTATAAACTAAGTTTTTCTTAAAAGATAAGAGGATATTACTGGGGATGTTTCCAGACCTTCCATTCAATTAGTCTCTTTTTATTGATGAGAGTTTTATACAGAAATTTTCTGGAGGTTTGCATAGTAAGTTTCTGAATAAAGGAGATTTGAGTTCACATCCAGTGGCACAACCTGAAATGAGAAAGATTATCAATCTGTGACATTTCCCAGAGAAAATGGAAAATATTGCATAGGAACCCAACAAGGCCACAAAATCAACTGAATTAAAAAAAACCTTCATGTGGAAAACTGTGCTGGTATAGAGGAAATCTTTGGAGTACACTGTAAATGGCTTTTTAAAAACAGTTTTATTAAGATACATTGGTTGAATCTCCCTAATCTGAAATATGGAATGCTCCAAAATCCAAAGCTTTTTGAGTGCTGACATGACATCAGTGGAAAACTCCTAACTTCATGTGACAGGTCACAGTTAAAACTCAGGTACATTCACATATGGTTTAAAACTACCCTCATGATAAGTGTATAAGGTATATATGAAACATAAATAAGCTTAGGTCCTAGCTAAAATATTATAGGTATGCAAGTAACCCCAAATCCAAAGCACTTCTGGTCCCAAGCATTTTAGATAAGGGGTTCTCAACCTGTAATTTACATTTCATACTATAATTTTTGTGTGTATGGTACTGGGGATTAAACCCAGGGGCATTCTACCTCTGAGCGATACCTCCAGTCCTATTTTTTTCTTTTTTGGTAGTACTGGGGATTAAACCCAAAGGCATTCTACCTCCAAGTCACACCCCTAGACTGATTTTATTTCTTATTTGGAAACAGGGGTCTCACTAGGTTGCTGAGAGCCTCACTAAATTGCTGAGGCTGTCCTAGAACCTGCAATCCTCCTGTCTCAGCCTCCCAAGTACAGGTATTTTTTTATTTTGAAACAAGATCTGATCTCACTAAGTTGCAAAGGCCCTCACTAAATTGCTGAAGCTGGCCATGAACCTGCAATCTTCCTGTCTCATCCTCCAAAGTACCAGGATTACAAGTGTACCACCACACCCAGCTCATATTATAATTTTTCTTAAGAATCTGAGTGAATTACGAGTTCCTCAACAACTCTCTCAGTAACAACTCTATTGCAGATGAAATGGTGTCCTCACCTCCTATGCCCGCGTACAATTACTGGTGATATCCTTGTAGTATTCTGGCAATATATTGTCTGTGGTAGTAAGAAACAATTACATGGATGAGTTTAAAGCCTGAAATGATTGAATTTAAAAATTAAAAGAATAGAGATTCGGTACTCAAGGAACTTTTGGAAACTGTCTTTCAAGCCTTCTTGAGATGAAATCATTCTTGGTTTGTTTATTTGTTTTGGTTTGGTTTTGCTTGAACCTATATTCAGCATATTTTTTTCTCTAACTCAATGAACTAAATTTTGACCCCAATGATTAATTTTCTTCATTAGTTACATCTTTCTCTTAATGTTTGGACTTAATCATTAAGCTAGAAAAGACAAAGGCAGTCGCACGTGTCTGAAGTATCTATCATCAAAATAGTGTTCCTAGATGGGTGCTGTGGTACACACCTGTAATCCCAGTACTGGGAAGGCTGAGACAGGAGGGTCACAGGTTCAAGATCACAGCCATAACAACTTAGCAAGACCCTCAGAAGCTTAGACAGGCCCTCAGCAATTTAGTGAGACCCGGTCTCAAAATAAAAATAAAATTCAGAAGTGTAGCTCAAGTAGAATGCCCCTGAGTTCTATTCCTAGTACCAGACACACAATAACAACAACAACAATAATAATAATAATAATAATAATCCTTTTAGAGTTTGCAATTTATAAGTCACTTCTAACAACAATTATTCATCATGTGGCTCCAATATCTCCTTCTGGACCACTTTCCTGACCCGGCTCCTCTCACAACTTGGCTGTCTTGTGTACTCTCTGTGCATATTTGTATCATATATTATTTACCACATTGTATTGAAACTGCCCATTTACCTATCTATCTTCCCCATTAGACAATCTGCTTCATTTCTCCCCGCCCTCTCTTTCTCTCTCTCTCTCTCCTGTCTCTGTCTCTCTGTCTCTTTCTTTCCTCTCTCTCTCTCTCGTGTGTGTGTGTGTGTGTGTGTGTGTGTGTGTGTGTGTGTGTGTGTGTGTGTGTTGAACCCAGGGACATTTTACCTCCAAGCTACACCCCCAACCCCACTTTAAGACAGGTTCTCACTAAGTGACTGGGCTGACCTCAAACCTGTAATCCTCCTGTCTTAGCTTCTCAAGTACTAGGATTATAGACATGCATCACCATGTCTGGCAACGATCTGCTTCTTTAGGATATGCTGGTATCAACTGAACTTTGTATCCTGGCCCTTCAGTCAGTAACTGGAATAAAATAGGTAATAAATGCTTGTTGAACACATAAACAACTGTGCCTAAGACACAACTCTTGTGGGGACATTAACATTTTAAGTAAATAGGATATGTCTATAAAAACTTTAAGGGAGCCAGGCATGGTGGTGCACCCCTATAATCCCAGTACTTGGGAGGCTGAGAAAGGAGGATCACAGATTCAAGACCAGCCTCAGCAATTTAGGAAGACTTTCAGCAACCTAGTGAGACCCTGTTTCAAAACAAAAATTTAACAAAGGGCAGAGGGTACATCTTGGAGGTACAATGCCTCTGGGTTCAATCTCTGATACCATACAAAAAGAGAGGGGGGGGAGGGAGGAAAGGAGGGAGGAAGGAAGGAAGGAAGGAAGGAAGGAAGGAAGGAAGGAAGGAAGGAAGGAAGGAGAAAAAAATAAGGGAAAGATTTTAGAAGCAAATATGACTTTATATACTGAAACTGATTTTCTTATTTTAGTGTGCTTTCAATGACAATTTGTACCTAGACTTTTAAAAGTCATTTCTGTAACAAGTCATGATAACTGTGGCACTTGCCATCATTTAACAGGATGGAAATTCAAGTCTTATCCCTAAAATGAAATCATTTTCTAGCTGTGGCTTCTTCACAATAAAAAAGGATTGAATTATTTTTGTATGTATAGTACTGGAGACTGAACCCAGGGGCATTCTAACTCTGAGCTACACCCCTAGCCCAATTTTTTTTTCCTTTATTTTGAAACAGGATCTCATTAAGTTGCAGAGGGCCTCACAAGTTGTTGAGGCTGGCTTTGAACCTGTGATCCTCCTGTCTCAGCCTCCCAAGAACTGGGATAACAAGCATGTGCCACCATGCCCGGCTAAAAGGATCCTATTAAAGTCTTTAGAAATGAACAAGAAAATATTTAGCCTAGATACCCTCTGTAATTACTCATAATGTACTACATAATCAAATATATTAGTTTCTCTCTTGGTAGCTTGTCATTTATTAGGAAAGAGAGAGAGATTGGAACATATGACTGTGAAGCTGTTTAATTTATGATGTTAATCTTGGAGGCTTATTAGCTCTAAGAACCAGCTTACCCAAGCTCATTATAGCTCACTTTTCCTCACAAAGATGCCATTACTGAGTTATGTTTTGCTTTAGGCTATAAGCAAAATCATGACTGAGTTGTGTTTTTTCTTTAGACTCTGGGGAACAAACACCTCAAATCACCCAGATACCCTTATCTACTGTCACCATGCCAGTAGATACCATAGTCACAGTAAGATGCTGGGTTTCTGCTAGTAGTGCCAGGGGTGGGGTCAATAGGTATGGCCTGAAAACAGGATTGTTTTCCTTCCTGAAAAGAACTTAGCCCCATCCCTCCAATGATTCAAAAGGTTTACTTCTAAAAGGAGAGATATTTTCTATTCTTTGTTCTAGAAGAATGGGCAAACCAATTCCCAATTTCCCAGTAGAGAACCCTAAATTATCAGCATGTTCTGTGGAAATAGTTCTGCTTTTTTGGTAGAACTAGAGCCCCTCTTGGGAAAGAGAAAGAAAAGGAAAAGTACAATAAGATAAAAAATTTTAGGAAGAAATGTTGGTAGAAATAAATGGACTTGAGAAAGCAATAAAAGAAAAGAAACAGCTGGGCATGATGGCACATGCCTGTAATCCCAGTATTTGGGAGGCTAACACAGGAGAATTGCATGTTCAAGGCCAGCCTCAGGAATTTAGCGAGACCTTGTTTCAAAATGAAAATAATAAAATAGGGCTAAGAGTGTAGCTCAGGGGTAGAATGCCCCTAGGTTCAATCCCCAGTACCACCCCCCCACACACACACACGAGACAAAATTATATGATAGGTATTACTGTATGTCACTGTTCAAAGACAGAGGAAAGGCATATTTTCAACTCTCCACTATTAGAAGATGGAGACGGTAGGGTTGTTGTATAGAAGTCTAGCTCAAGTGCAGAACATCTTGGGCTGAAATCCTCACTTGGCTACTTGCTAGGCTTCTCAGAGCCTCAGTTCCTCATCTGTAAACATTGGTGATAGTAGTAGTTCCTGCCTTGCAGTGTTGTTGTATTAAATAAGATGATTTACTGATGATGTTTGCATAGTGTTCACCAAATATTGGCCATAGTATTTTTTAACTATTCTCCAAATAGTCTTTAATCATTTATATTCCTTTTTGTTTCATGTCCTTAGAAGTCAAAAGGCTATAGATGAAGAGGTACAAATACATGAACTGAATTTTCTTGAAGGCAAGAAGTCTACCTTATTATTATATCCCCAGTACTCAGCATAAAGTCTGGAACACAGACAATAAATATTTGTTGAAGAAATGGAAGACCATTATTATAAAACAAATTTGATTACAAGTGGTATGGGTTGAATTCTGTCCCCCAAAATCCATATTTTGAAGATCTAACCCTCAAAACTTCAGAACATGACCTTATTTGGCAGATGGTTGTTGATATCGTTAAGATAAGGTCAAATACTAGAATAGAGTAGGCCCTTAGTCCAATACAACTGGTATTCTTATTCAAAGGGGAAGTTTGGGGATAGACGTGCACACCAAGGAGAATGAATGTCACATGAAGATCAAGACAGATATTGCCATGATGTATCTGGGTAATTAACATATCCATTACCTTAAACTTTTATCATTTTATGGTAAATACGTTCAAATCCTTTTTTTTTTTCAGTGCTGGGGATTGAACTCTGGGGAGCCCTACCCCTAAGCTACACTTCCAACCTTTTTAATATTTTGTTTTGAGACACAATCTTACTGAGTTGCCAAGACTGGCCTTGAACTTGCAATTCTCCTGCATCAGCCTACCCAGTGGCTGAGATTATAGGTGTGTACCACCACTCTCAGCTCAAATTCCTTTCTTATTTTTTTGAGAAATATAATGAATCAAGAACCTTAATTTATTTGGAGAGTTTGTATTTGGAATAGAGTATAACTTATTCTGAGTAGTTCCGTAGTCTAGAAGTAGGACAGATGTCTGGAAATTACAGTGAGACATCCTTTAATTCAATATAACATAGGCCTATATAATAACTAAAACTGCCTAAGGGCTTCTCACAAAACACTGGTTTTCCTGTTGGAAATTTCCAAAAAAGCCTACATGGCCATCTAGCACCAGTGTTACTGACAGATTCTTGGATTGGATTAGAAGCCAGACCAGATAAAAGGAACACTGTTAGCTTGGCCCATAACCTCCTTAGGAACTATCATCCTGTCCCATATATTCCCTGATGGTTACTTTTATGTATCATTTTGACAGGGCTATGGAGTGTCCAGATCCTTTCAAACATTGTGGGTATGTCTATGAGAGTGTTTTGAACCAGGAGACTGAGAAAAACAGGTTACCTTTCTTAATGTGGGTGATCCTCATCCAATCAGTTGAGGGCCTAAATAGAATGACCCCCCTCAAGGAAGAAGAAATTCCTCCTAGCCAGGCATGATGGTACATGCCTGACAAATCAGGAGGCTGAAGCAAGACAATCACAAATTCAAGGCCAGCCTGGGTAACTCAGGGAGACCCTGTCTCAAAATAATAAAAAGCAGCTGGGCTTGGAGGTAGAATCCCCCTGGGTTCAATCTCCAGCACCACACACACATGCGCGCGCGCACGCACACACACACACACACGCATAGACAGACAAAGTTCAGTGATTGAGCAGCCCTGGGTTCAATCCCCACTACTGCATTTAAAAACAATTTGAACTTATACCTTCCACTTTCACGGTTCTCAGGTCTTTGGGCTCTGACTAGAACTACACACGGGTCTCCGCCTGCTGCTTGCAGATCTCAGCCTCCTTTATCACATGAGTCATCCCCCCCCCCCCCCCGCCCCACAACCTGTTGGTTCTGTTTCTCAGAAGAGCCCTGACTAATACATAGGCTGAAAGCTTCTCCCATAGCAGGTACTTTCCCTAGTTCTCCCAAGTGAGTGGTACATTTTTTTAGGCTATCCTTTTTACTTTTTGTTGGATTTTGATGACCAGAATTCTAGTTCTACTCTAATTTTTATAGATTCACTCATCAGCACTGTGTTCTTTTTATTTGAAAATGGAAACAGGTGGACTAGTGTCTTTTGATCTACCTCCAGGAGTCATGGTAAAACAATTTTTGAGAAATTCTCTGATCTAAACCACCTCAAAAGTCTCCTACAATTTTCAAATCTCATTATTATATTAACTTATTCCTTTTATTTTTTCCCCCTTTGGGCCTTCTTTACTTGTGTATGTGTTCTAAAAAAGAGAAAATTTAATCACAAAAATCCAAAGGCAGATGGAGGGAAGAGAGATATAAATTGCAGTTTAAAATAATCCTTTCAAAAGTATAAAAGATATTTGGGGTTTAGACTTCAAGTTTCACTTGATAAATTTTTAGCAAGTAAAAGAATGCTAGTGTGCTAAACACCTACCTGTAGTTAAATTCTTGGTTTAACTTTAGGAAACTCATGCAAATGCATTGACAATGATTTAGTCTGTGGCTCTTCTTAGCAAGAACAGAAGGAAAAAGTGAAACTGTTATTCCATGCTGCATAAATTGACTCCACCCTAGTGACTTTTGCTGAGCATGGAAGTAGAACCCAGCAGGCAGATGACAGGATACAGATAACATCCAGTTGTTATATTTGTGAATACACATGAAGATGTGCCCAATATTTCCTATCTAAATTTAGGGACAAATTAGAAGATCCCAGACATAATAACAAAAAAGCACTAAAACAATCAAAATCTAAGAAAGCATTATACAGTAGTTATGAGAAACCATATAAAATTGTTAATTTTTTTTTTTTTTTTTTTTTTTTTTTGTGGTACTAGGGATTGAACCCAGGGACTCCTACCTCCGAGATACAACCCCAGCCCTATTTTTTATTTTTTATTTTTAAACAGGGTCTCACTAAGTTTTGGAGGGCCTCACTACGGAGCTGAGGCTGGTTGCAAACCTGTGATCCTTCTGTCTCAGCCTCCCAAGCATGCACCATCACGACCAGCTCATCAACTTTTTTTTTTTTTTTTTTTTGTGTGTGTGTGTGTGTGTGTGTGTGTGTGGTACTGGGGATTGAACTCAGGGGAATTCTACCTCTGAGCTATACCCCCATCCCTATTTTTTATTCTTTATTTTGAAACAGGGTCTCACTAAGTTGCGGAGTGCATCACTAGGTAGCTGAGGCTGGCTGCGAACCCAGATCCTCCGGTCTCAGCCTCCCAAATGCTAGGATTACAAACATGCGCCACCACGCCCCGGTTCATCAACTTTTTTTATTGTAGAATATAATCCTTTTGTAACTTGTATTGAACTTAAGAAAAAAATGTGTTTTTTTCAGGATGACCTCCATAAATTTGCCTACCATTGTTGTTTTAAGTTTGACTTTTTGAAGAGATAAATCGTAAACTTTTTATTCTTTTCTGAAATGTTGGTACTTTTTGTTTACCAGTACAAATTTTTTTGTCAATAATTACATAGCTTATCCAAGTTTTTCTCAGCCTCATAATTCTATGAAAATGTTAAGTATTAACATTATAGACTATTCTACTGTCAATGGTTCCTTGCTATCATCTTCTCCAAATTATAATGGTCACTTATGCCATACTTTCCCCCTCTATTGGGATTGTCTGGATCCTCTCCTTTGTTTATTCATCATGGTAAATAGATTAATGCCTCTCCAAAGATATCTATGTCCTAATTCTTGGGATCTGCAAATATGTTAGGTTATATAGCAAAGGGGAATTAAATGGAATTCAGGTTGCTAATCAGCTGACTCTAAGAAGACACTTGGGTGAGAAATTGACCACTGACAAGAGAGACAGGAAGTGAAAAGTAGATGGAGTGGGAGATAGAGGAACCTTTAATGAATTATTTGTGGGGGAGGAGGATACTGGGGGTTGAGCCCAAGCATGTTCTACCTCTGCATTACACCCCAGACCTATTTTGTGTGTGTGGTACTGGGGATTGAACCCAGGAATATTATACCTCTGAGCTTATACCCCAGCCCTTTTTTTTTTTTTTTCGGTACTGGGGTACTGGGGATTGAACCCAGGGGCATTCTACCTCCAAGATACACCCCAGACCTATTTTTTTTTATTATTTTGAAATAGGGTCTCATTAAGTTGCAAAGGGCCTCACTAATTAGCTCAGGCTGTCCACAAACCCGGATCCTCCTGTCTCAGCCTCCCAAGTACTTGGACTACAAGCGTGCGCCATGATGCCCGCTCCTTTTTATTTTTTATTTTGAAATGGAGTCTCACCAAGTTGCTGAGGGCCTTGCTAAGTTGCTAAGGCTGGCTTCAAACCTGTGATCCTCCTGTCTCAACTGACCAAGTACTGGGATTATAGGCTTGCACCACCAGGCCTGGCCTCAGACTTATTTTATTTTTTATTTTGAAACAGGGTCTTACTAAATTGTAGAGGCTAGTCTCGAACTTGCAATATTCTTGTCTCAGCCTCTCAAGTACTGGAAATACAGGCATGTGCCACCACACCCCAGCTAATGGATAATTTTTAGAATGGGAAAAAAGAAGATAGAAAACAAAGAGAGGAAGAGAATGTGACAAAGATAAGAACTCTCCAGGGACTTGGTATCCTGACCATAAAAACCACCCACAAATATTTACAGAATGACTGACTCATGGTACTATGATTTCTTCTCAGTGGAAAACCAGGATAAAGGCTAATGCTATTTAACATATGTCTTATACATGATTAAGGTCAAATTAAAATTTTACGTTTGCTCGAATTTCATTCTATTTTGCATAATTTTATTAATTATGTTCTAATTCTCAAGTCTTCTGAAAGCATTCTAAAGCAGATTTAGAAGAAACATTTTAACAGTTCCCTCATTCATTATGTAAAAGGCTTTGGGTTTCTTACTGAAGAAATTATTATATAATTAATTTAAAATCATGTATTCATTCTGAGTATTACTTGGTTGTCAGAAATACTGAGGTAGGACTCATTTTATACCAAAATCAAATTGTCTTATGAGCATAATGATTAATTTAGACTTAAAAATCCTTCCCATCAGAGGGGTGTGGTGGTACAGGTCTATAATCCCTGTACTTGGGTGCCATTCACATCAGTGTAACAAGACTCTCAGCAACCTGGTAAGACCCTGTTTCAAAACAAAAATAATTTTTAAAAGGTTGGAGTGTGTAGCTCAGAGCTAAAACGTCTCTGTGTTCATCCCTAGTACCAAAAAAAAAAAAAGAAAGAAAGAAAAAAAGAAAAGAAAAGAAAAAAACAAAACAAAATCTTTCTTATCACTGTGGATCATATAGACAATAATCAGTCCAACATGTCAGAAATCTAACTTTTAGAAAAGTTTTCTACTCACCTTCTTCCTCTTTAATGCAAGTTGTTTAAGAAAGCAGTGTAAAGAAATTACAGTATTAGAGCCAGGCTGGTGGCGCACGTTTGTAATCCCAGTATTCGGGAGGCTGAGACCGGAGGATCCGGGTTCGCGGCCAGCCTCAGCTATCTAGTGAGGCACTCCGCAACTTAGTGAGACCCTGTTTCAAAATAAAGAATAAAAAAAAAAAAATAGGGCTGGGGGTAAGCTCGGAGGTAGAATGCCCCTGAGTTCAATCTCCAGTACCGCAAAAAAAAAAAAGAAAGAAAGAAATTTCAGTATTAGAGCTCTGCTATAGATCTAGAGAATTACCAGGACAGAGATCAGGCAGACTGACCCCCAAGACAAAGGAGACAAATAATTTGGTGAAATATTTGAAAAGTATTAAGAACATCTGGATAGAAAACTGTATAAATGAAACAACAAGACAAATACACATTGTAGTAAATAACATTTACATCATCATATTGATATAAACACTGATTACTGGTTTATCAAAAATAATGATAGGGAAAGTTAGAGGGGATGCCAAATCATCTATAAAATTGTTTAAAAAGGAAATATATATACATATATATACATAAACTGATAAAACAGGAAATAAAATGACAGTGTAAGCCCATTATTGATAATGATGAAGATAAATTCTAGAAGAAACAGATATAGAAAGCTAAAAATACTTGCTGTGGAGAGAGGGACTGTCAATATTATTTTTTTAATTTATGTGTATTTATGTGTACTGAAGTGGGGTGAATAACACCCCTGCCCTAAGATGTTCAAGTCCTAGTAACCAAGAACCTATGAATATGTTATTTCACAAGGCAAAAGAATTTGGCAGATGTGATTAAGTTAATGATCTTGAGAAGAGGAAAGTCTCCTGGATCATCTAGTAAACCCAATGTTATCACAACAGTCCTTATAAGAGGGAGGCAAGAAGAGGAGAGACAGAGAGGAGCTGCAATGATAGAAGCAAAAGTCAGAGTGATGAGATTGCTGGCTCAGAAGATAGAGAAGGGCCAGATGAGGAATGCTAGCAGCTTCTGCAAGCTAGAGGAGCAAGGAATAGATTTTCCCCTAGTGACACAACCTTCCCGCCTACTTTAGACTTTTGACCTCCCAGGCTGTAAAACAAGGTTTTTGTTTTGTATCGGGCTACTAAAGTTGTATTAATTTGTTAAAATAGCAATAGGAAACTAATATATTTGTTTAGAAAATGAACACTGCTGGTGAAAATGTTGAATAAGAAAAAGGAAAACATGAGCTGGTTGGCCCAATAATCCCAGTACTTGGGAGACTGAGACAGGGGGATCACAGGTTCAGCAATTTAGCAAGACTTTCAGCATCCTAGTGAGATCCTGTTTCAAAACAACAACAAACAAATAAAATAGAGCTGAGTTGGGGATGTAGCTATGCCCCTGGGTTCAATCCCTAGTACCAAAAAAGAAAAGGAAAACATACATGCTAAGACATGAGTTATTGAAAACTTGGCATCTGCTGACAAAGTATATCAAAACAAAGGAATAAATTAATCTAAATTAGAAAACAATGGAAATTTTAATATATGGTTGATTACTTACCTGTAATTACTTATTATGTACTGAGATAAGATTAGGTAACTTGAGGCTAGTCACATGTGAGTCAGCGCATAGCCATATCCTAATATTATTTACATGCACTTTTTATTATCCCAACCTCTCTTTTTCTTTCCCACCCCTCTGTGTATCTTTTCACTGCTACTGATACTTTGTTGGTATAATGGATCTATCCTCCTGGACCTCAAATGGTCTTTATCAGTCAGGGATTTCCTGGGAAACAGAACCAAATATATATCTATCTACTTAGACTTTTTTTTTTTTTGAGGTACTGGAGATTGAACCCAGGGGTGTTCTACCTTTGCATTACACCACCACCCAGCCCTATTTTATTTTATATTTTGAAACAGGGCCCTGCTAAGTTGCTGAGGCTGGCCAGGAACCAGGAATCCTCTTGTCTCAGCCTCCCAAGTACTGAGATTACAGTTGTGCACCACCATGCCTGGCTTACCACATTTTCTTTATCTATTCATTTGTTGATGGTCATCTAGGCTGAGGAAATACCCCTTTCTTAAAGCCTACTAATTGTAGGTATTAGCCATATCTCCTAAATGCCTTCATAAGAACAGCTAGATTGGTTTGGTTAAATATCTGATTATATAGCCTAGCCAAGGTAATATATAAAATTAATCATCAAGTCTCCAAGGGGTGGATGACAGGCATCATATTTGTGCTGACTGCATCCTGACTCAGAAGTGGAAACATGTCTCCCATGAAAACATTCAGAGTCATGACCCAGGATTTCCTAAGGAAACTGAAAGAACAAAACCACTCTCCCACTGAGCTACATCCCCAGCCTCCACCTCATTCTCTTTTTAAATGAAAGAATGTTTCTTATCATTCTTTAAACTAAACTGAGCTAGACTTAATGTCGCATGCAACCCAGCGTCTTGAAGAGAATAAGCATGATATCATTGGGCTATGTATAAGTGGCCATATTTTCTTCCCCATCCGGGAATGTTGTTTGACTACCCACTTTATAAATAGGCATAACACGTGACTTATTTTGTCAATAAATTTTTAGTGGAAATATATCATTTTAAGAACCAGTGTAAGAGCTGGGTATGGTGGCACATGCTTGTAATCCCAGTACTTGGGAGGCTAAGACAGGAGAATCACAGGTTTATAGCCATCCTCAGCTAGTGAGGCCTTCTGCAATTTAGTGAGACCCTGTTTCAAAATAAAGAATAAAAAATAAGCCAGGCGTGGTGGTGCACACTTGTAATCCCAGCATTTGGGAGGCTGAGACCAGAGGATCCGGGTTCGCGGCCAGCCTCAGCTACCTAGTGAGGCACTCCGCAACTTAGTGAGACTCGGTTTCAAAATAAAGAATAAAAAATAGGGCTGGGGGTATAGCTTGGAGGTAGAATGCCTCTGAGTTCAATCCCCAGTACAGCAAAAAAAAAAAAAAAAAAAAAAAAAAAAAAAAAAAAAAAAAAAAAAAAAAAGAATAAAAAATAGAGCTGGGGATGTAGCTCAGAGATAGAATGTCCCTGGGTTCAATCCTCAGTGTACCCCCCCAAAAAAGGGGGGGTAAGATTTGACAGCTTCTCTGTGTCTACAGTGAGTGAAGAAACACATACCACTTGGTGCCTCCACCAGCTGGATTCTTAATAGTGAGGAACAGAGAATCCTAGCAAATTGTACATGTAGTTTAGTAAGCCATTGAGATTTTGAAGTTTTCTGTTACTGCAATATAATCCAGCTTATTTAAACAGAGAGAATTTATCTTCATAATATTCATCTAAAACAAAATGGTTCATTTATCTAAAATAAAACATGGAGCCAACCTATAGGAATAATAGCAGTACACAAAACAGATGTAGTTCTTGCCCTCCCTAGTGAGTAAAGGACAAGCAATTCCAAACTGTGTTGAGATTAACAGAAGCATTAAAGAAGTTTAAGCAGAGGAGTTATAAGACCTTATTTGCCTCCCAGACCATGATGGTTGCACTGTTGAGATTGGATTTAGAATAGGAAAAGACTGCATCCATTGAGTTTCTACTGCAATAACAGTAAGGAGGTAATAACAGCACAGATTAAGGAAGTGACATTAGAAATGGAGTGGAATGGAAGGTTTTGACATATAATAAGAAGAAAGGTTTAAGGTAACCTGGTAATTGGTACTGAGAATTGAACAAATAAAGGGAAAATTCAAAGTAAATATTTAGATTTTTTGGCTTTGGGCCTCTGGGTGTCATTAGTTCAGTTTGGACATGAGATATTTGAGCTGAATTCCTATAAAACACAAGAAATATTACATTGAATAGATGAATTTCAAGCTTAGGGTGACTCATGGCTGAAAGTCATCAACATGTAGAAAATAAAACCATTGGCATTGTTGGGATCATCCAAGAATGTGCAGACTAGACTACAGTGATATAAGCCTTAAAATTCCTTGGAACTGCAATGTTCAAGCAAAGACAGAAATATCCAAAGAAGAGTGAAAATAAATAAACAGCAAAGTATGGAATTGTAGAATCTCAGAGAAGAGATTGTTTTAAAAACAAAGGAAAAATCACCAGCTTCAAATGCTGAAACATTCAGAACTAAGAGGTATCATGTGCCAGGCACAGTGGCACACACTTGTAATCCCAATACTTGGGAGGCTGAGACCGGAGGATCCGGGTTAGCAGCCAACCTCAGCTACTTAGTGAGGTCCTCCTAAACTTAGTGAGACCCTGTTTCAAAATAAAGACTAAAAAATTGGGCTGGGGATGTAGCTCAGAGGTAGAATGCCCCTGGATTCAATCACCACCCCCTCAAAAAAAAGAGGTATCATGTAAGAGGGATAATATTGGTGACTTTGTCAAGAGTAGTTTCACAACAGTGTTGAGGTGAAATCTTGATTATCAATGGTTGAAGAGAAACTTGGGACTGAGGAAGTAGAGATAGCAAACATAGATAATTCTCTCAAAAATTTTCTTTAGCAAAAAAGAATACAGATTTGAGCAGAAGTAGAAGCAGGATTTGCATGCAGAAGACACTTGAAACAAATGAGGATGCTAAAGGCAAGGAACCAGCAGAATGAGAAATTGACACAACAGAAAGAAAAGAAGTGATGTAGCAAGGACCCTAAATAGCCAGGAAAGGTTGAGATCCAGAATACAGATTGAATAATGGCTTTCTATTGTAAAAACAATAAAGAAAGAAAGGATGAGTATGGTCCAAAAGTTAAGTCTAATTATAACTAATATACACTATCTCATTTTGCATTGAATTCTTATAATAAACTATATATTATATATTATATGCATTTTTTAAAGAACTCAGAAGTAACAGAATCTGTTCAAGTGTCTTACTTATTAAGACTATTCTCTCCGCGGGGCGTGGTGGCGCACGCTTGTAATCCCAGCATTCAGGAGGCTGAGACCAGAGGATGCAGGTTCACAGCCAGCCTCAGCTACTTAGTGAGGCCCTCTGCAACTCAGTGAGACCTTGTTTCAAAATAAAGAATAAAAAAAATAGGCCGGGCGTGGTGGCGCACACTTGTAATCCCAGCATTCGGGAGGCTGAGACCGGAGGATCTGGGTTCGAGGCCAGCCTCAGCTTCCTAGTGAGGCACTCTGCAACTTAGTGAGACCTGGTTTCAAAATAAAGAATAAAAAAATAGGGCTGGGGGTGTAGCTCGGAGGTAGAATGCCCCTGAGTTCAATCCCCAGTACCGCAAAAAAAAAAAAAAAGACTATTCTCTCAAGACTCAAACCACCGAAATTTACAGGAACTTGCCAGCCATCTGTTCTTTAGTAAGGTGTCTGGTAAAATGTCTGAAATATAGCAAATATTCAATAAGTGCTAACTTAATTCCCTTTTGTTGACTCTGGACGTAAGTAGTTGTTAGCTGCTTCACCACTGATAGCATCTGACTCTTCTGGCTTCTCTGATCTTAGCTGCTGGTCCAATTCACTCTACTTGCTGGATCCCTCCTGACTTTATAAATGCCTTCTGTTCCACTTGACCCTTCTGTACTTCCCCAGAAAAAGCCAATCCATTTAGGAGAGAATAATTCATTTTAGCAAAGTTTATTTAAAGACTAAATCAGTAATCTGAATGAAAATGTGAAGGAAGTTTGTGTATACATGTGTGCTCACTCTCACACACACCAGAATACAGGAGCTACTAGAAACTGATGCTGGGTGTGTGACAGTCCCTCTGAAAATAATACCACTTCTAAAATTGAGCAAAAGCTAAAATGGATATCAGTTTTCATAGTGACATATGCTGACCAAAGGCAATTTTCACAGACCTTGTCAAAATGTATCAAAGAACACTTTATATTTTATTTTTTGCAGTATTGGGGATTGTACCTCCGAGCTACACCCCCAATCCTGTTTTATATACTTTATTTTGTTATTTTATTTTATTTTATTTTTGCGGTACTGGGGATTGAACTCAGGGGCATTCTACCCTCGAGCTATACCTCCAGCCCTATTTTTTATTCTTTTTTTTTTTTTTTTTTTTTTTTTTTTTTTTTTTTTTTTTTTTTTTTGCGGTACCGGGGATTGAACTCAGGGGCATTCTACCTCCGAGCTATACCCCCAGCCCTATTTTTTATTCTTTATTTTGAAACCAAGTCTCACTAAGTTGCGGAGTGCCTCACTAGGTAGCTGAGGCTGGCCGCAAACCCGGATCCTCTGGTCTCAGCCTCCCGAATGCTGGGATTACAAGCGTGCGCCACCATGCCCGGCTATACTTTATTTTGAAACAAGGTCTCACTAAGTTACAGAGGACCTCACTAAGTAGCTGGAGCTGGCCATGAACCTGTGATCCTCCTATCTCAAACTCCCAAGTACTGTGATTACAAGCATGTGCCATCACACCCAGCTTAAAGAGCACTTTAAAGAATTAAATAAAATCAAGCATATCTATTACCTCATGTAAGGGAAATATTTCATTTGGAAGACCAAGAACTTCTAAATAAAACTTAATTACATAAAAATAAGTATCAATTTTGGAGCGAGTTCAGTGATAAGGGGACAAGGCAAAATACCTTACCTCATGAACCTTAACTATATCTTTAAAAAGAGAATATTCAAATACTACATAGATTGGAGTTAGGTGAAATCTTAAGGTACTTTTGATTTACATCTCTCTGATTGCTAATGATGTTGAACATTTCCTCATACATTTATTGGCCATTTGTATTTCTTCTTTTGTGAGGTGTCTATTTAGATCCTTTGCCCATTTTTTGATTGGGTTATTTGCTTTCTTAGCTGTGATTTTCTTGAGTTCTCTGTATATCCTAGGTATTTGACCTCTATCAGAAGACTAGCTGGCAAAAATTTTCTCCCACTCTGTGGGCTCTCTGTTGAGGTTCTTGATAGTTTCCTTTGCTGCACAGAAGCTCTTCAGTTTAATGCAATCCTATGTATTTATCTTCCTTTGAGTTGCTTGTGCTTTTGGGGTCTTGTTGAGAAAGTTTTTACCTGTGCCTATGTGTTGTAGTGTTGGCCTTATGCCCTCTTCAAGTAGCTGCAAGGTCTCTGGCCTGACTTTGATCTACCTTGGTCTTTGGTCTACCTTTGGTCTTTGATCTACCTTGAGTTGACTCTTGTGCAGGGTGAGAAAGTGGGGTTTATTTCCATTTTCCTGCATATGGTTAACCATTTTTGCCAACACCATTTGTTAAAGAGTCTATCTTTTGTCCAGTGTATGTTTTTGGCTCCTTTGTCAAAAATCAGTTGACTCTAAGCACGTGGGTCTGTTTCTGAGTCTTCTATTCTGCTCCATTGGTCTATGTGTCTGTTTTTATGCCAATACCATGCTGTTTTTATTACTGTGGCTTTGTAGTAGAGTTTGAAGTCAGGTATTGTGAGACCTCCTGCATGGTTCTTGTTGCTAAGAACTACTTTGGCTATTCTGGGCTTTTTGTTGTTCCAAATGAATTTAAGGACTGATTTTTCTAAGCACAAACAACAATAAATGCTGGTGAGGGTGTGGAGAAGTGGGAACCCTAATACATTGTTGGTGGGATTGCAAATTAGTGCAACCACTTTGGAAAACAGTATGGAGGATCCTCAGACGAATGGGAATGAACCTACCATATGATCCAGCAATACCACTTCTGTGTATCTACCCAAAAGAATGGAAACCAAAATATCAGATTGACGCATGTGCATCTATGTTTATAGCTGCACAATTCACAATTGCCAAACTACGGAAACAGCCAAGATGTCCATTGACAGATGAATGGATTACAAAACTATGGGGTATGGACACAATGGAGTTTTACTCAGCCATAAAGAAGAACAAAATCATGTTATTTGCAGGGAAATGGATGCAACTGGAAAACATTATGTTAAGTGAGATCAGTCAGTCACAAAGAGTAAGGAAGCATATGTTCTCCCTAATATGTGGATGCTAGGAAGAAGATGGGGCATAAGAGGGACTCCAGATGAAAAAGGAGAAACCCTAGATAAGCAAAGAAGTTGATATAACTGAAGGTGATGGACTGGGGGGGAGCACCCAAATGCACACGATGTACTTTCACAAATATATCAAAGTCAATCACTAAACTGAACTTGAGAAGGAGGGAGGGCAAGGGAGTGGGGTGGGAATTGGGGAAGGGGTTAAATGAGAAATGTGTGCATATATGCCTTTATTAGCTTGTACCTAACAAAGATGTATGATTACAATGCACCAATTAATAAAAAATAAACAAATACTACATGGCTATAAATCCAAAATTTTACTTTATATCATTAACACCTCTCAGTATACCAGAAAAGATTAAAATAATATAGAAATATCTTCAACTATACAAACTCAGGGCTTCAATGATAAGTGGTTAAGGATCCCACCTTTAACTACATACATTTTTCTACACAGAAAATGTTATTATCCAATGTAATTTTACCTAATTTAACCTTGGGCAAAGTGTAATCAGACAATAGAGACTTACTCATTTAACCCTTACACATACTTACCATGTGCCAGATAGTGTTCAAAGTAGGTATTAGTTTGCCAGATAGTGTTCAAAGTAGGTATTAGTTCATTTAACCTTAAATCTGTGTAACAGATATGGTTAAAAATAATAAGATACAAATTGCCATTTTTTTTCCTATTTCTCCATTCTGCCCCATCATATAGTCAATAAATGAAGTCAATAAATGAAGGTCCAATGAAAAGATATTTTACTTGGACTTACAAGATTTGAGTCAGTGTCTGGCTCTGCTTAGGGTTCTTTGTGACCTTGGACAAATTGTTGGAACCAAAATTTCCCAAAACTTGGCACTCATCAGGATCTGAGGAGAGTGTTATCTTTACAGATTATTTGACTTCACCAGACATTATGACTGACTGTCTAGAGTGAGACTTGATCTGAATTTCCTTCATAGTCATACAGGTGATTGTGATGAGCAGCCACATTTGGGAAATATTGATCTAATAACAGTTTTGTCCACTAACCTCCCTAGAGAAATAATATGAAACTATGTCATCTACAAGGGTGGTGATCATAAAGGGGCAGAATAAAAAGACCTAAGCTGTCACAACCCCATTCCTTACATGTTCTCATTAGAATGGAAAAAATAAAAAGGCCATCTGGAATATCTAAGCCCAAACAGACACATTCAGGTGACTACCATCTTTAGCATGTACATAAGCCTACCCCTTTCCAAGACATGATGTCAATAAAAGTAGGAAACTGAGGCAATAATCCCACCAACTTATATAGATGGAAACCTGCTTTTACCTGAATATGTAGAAAATTCACACACATCCCCACACATGCTCCTAAAAGTTTCTCAGGCAATTTATATGTTTTTCTTTCTTGTTCAACTAAATATTACAATATACTTTTTATTCATCCCTAAAAATATTTTCTGAGTACTTATACTGATACCATTAGGGATACAAACATGGATAAACTTTAGGCTGGCAGATACAGCCATAAATATAAGAATTATAGTTTAAGTTTTTAAAAATGTTTTTTGGCTGAATCAATTATTATTGATTTTGTAGGTAATCATTAATAATAAGCCAGAAATGCCCATACTATAAATATACTTTGGCATAACTGTCCCCCAATTGATGACCATGGTAAAAAGTGCTGGAAGGAATACTGTGCTGAAGGGTCTCAGGATAAGAATTTGAGTTTAGCACTCTTATTTGACAACTGTAGCAAATCACTAGATATTTAGGCATGTCTCTAAGTCCTCTGAGCCTATTTCTTTGATTAACACATCTCATAAAGTTGTTTTGAGAACAAAACTAACACAAATGTTAATGTGCCATGGGTCTTATAATGTTGATTAACTCTAATAATAATAAACATGTACTTTGACTTGTTTTTTCATCAATAGTGACACGCTGCTATTGACTAACAACTTTCTTATCTGGCTACACCTAGGAGGCTTTTGTGTTGTTCTTGTTACTAGATTTAGAGTTAGTGTACTTTTATATAATTTTTATAAATTAGTATATAATAAGAATGTATATAAAAATTAATATGCCCACTCTTAGCCACAAATATTTAAGTGTTTGTATATGCATACATCTTTCAAAACAGAAATACTGAAGCCATCAATTATTAAAAAATGCCATCCACTTTAGGATGAGCGACACTCCATAGGATTACATATTTCATTATGTGTTTCTGATCTACCCGTGATATGAACGCCAGAAGGTTCACAGGAATGCCCATCTTAATGTTCCAAGTGAGCACACGCATGCATGTCAATTCTTATTATTCTATAGAAACATGAGTAATGTTTTTAACATAAAACCCCCAGTTATGACTACAGTAGATTGATCATTAATTCTGAAACATGATTCTGATAAAACCATACCTACATTGTGTTTTCCCCAAAACATCTATCAGCTATGAATAGCAGTGAACATAAAGACTAAAATTTCCCTTTCATGTTTACTGTATTTGTTAAAATATAAGGTTTGATCATAAATAACAAAAATTAAATCCACAAATCAAGAAGAAATCGAAAGCTGGGCATGGTGGCACATGACTGTAATCCCGGACTTGGGAGGCTAAGTCAAGAGGATCACAGGTTCAAGGCCAACCTGGACAACTTAATAAGACCCTGTCTCAAAATAAAAAGTAAAAATGATTGGGGATGTAGCTCAGTGGTAGAGTGTCCCAAGTTCAATCCCCAGAACAAGAAGAAATCTAAGTCTCTGTTATTTATTTTTGTGTGGGAGTGTGGTACTGGAGATCGAACCCAGAGGTATTCTATCCCCAAACTATACCCCCAGTCCTTTTTTTTATTTTTTTTGTTTTGAAAGAGGTCTTGCTAAATTGCTGAGGCTGGTCTTGAACCTGTGACCCTCCTGTCTCAGCCTCCCAAGTGCTAGGATTATGGGTGTGTACCACCACACCCGGCTCTAAACCACTTTTATTTATTTATTTATTTATTGCGGTACTGGAGATTGAACCCAGGGGCATTCTACCTCTGAGCTATACCCCCAGCCCTATTTTTTTATTCTTTATTTTGAAACAGGGTCTCACTAAGTTGCGGAGTGCCTCACTAGGTAGCCGAGACTGGTTGCCAACCTGGATCCTCTGGTCTCAGCCTCCTAAATGCTGGGATTACAAGCGTGCGCCACCACGCCCGGCTCTAACCCACTTTTTTTTTTTTTTTTTTTTTTTTTC
>PVLC010000127.1:0-22251 GCA_004027655.1 Graphiurus murinus | reverse complement strand
GCCCGGCTTCTAACCCACTTTTAAAACAGAATTTATCATGGTCATTGAGTTGCCCAGGCAGCAAATTTAGGAGTGCTCATGAGTTCTATTGGGTATTAGTGCTAATAATTAATATATACTTATAATTATGCCCTTTCATCTAAGTACCTCAAAGAGTTCTTATGACATTAATTTGTTATTTTTTACAATATTTCTGAAAGGCAGACTGGTAGAAAGTTATATTTATCTTACAGTCAGAGAAACGAGGGCAAAGGAAGGTTAAGTGAGCAACTAATAAAAAAAGCAACTCCATTTTCCTCTTTTCCAGTTCAATATATTATCCATTATATGGTTGTTTAATATACATAAATGTTTCTATTCTAGGAAAATTGAGAACAATACATTTAAATAATCTAAGAATTAAAAGTAAGTGGGTTTCTTACTTTGTGTTCAACCTGCTGTTTTATAGGAAGATAAAGTGATTAATAACCAGAGTAATAATTAGTCTTTGGTTTGCTGCTGTAGCTATTATTTATAGGGCTTTTGTTATTGGTGGCTTTCTGAAGTCTCTACTCAAAATGAACAATTCTTTTTCTGACTGCACTGTGCTAGGTTAGCATAGCTGTGAACAACCAAGAAGCAGTGGAGATGGCTGACTAAAGAGTTTGAGGTGGTTTCTCATGGTGTTCCTCTTGCTCATCCTTTTTTTTTTTTTTCCGGTACTGGGGATTGAACTCAGGGGCATTCTACCTTCGAGATACACCCCCAGCCCTATTTTTTATTGTTTATTTTGAAACAGGGTCTCACTAAGTTGCAGAGTGCCTCACTATGTAGCTGAGGCTGGCCTCGAACCCAGATCCTCCGGTCTCAGCCTCCCAAATGCTGGGATTACAAGCGTGCGCCATCACGCCCGGCCTCTTGTTCATTCTTGAAGTCATCCTCCTAGTTCTCCATTCAGCAGATATTTGTGCAGCCCTTCATTCTCAACTCTTATTCTGTGGCTAGTTTAAGCTGTTGTCAATGATTAATTTTTATTTTATCTATTTATTTATTTTTTTGCGGTACTGGAGATGGAACTCAGGGGCATTCAACCTCCGAACTATACCCTCAGCCCTATTTTTTATTCTTTATTTTGAAACAGGGTCTCACTAAGTTGTGGAGTGCCTCACTAGGAATGATTAATTTTTAAAATGTATTTATTTATTCACGTTTGCAGTACTGGGGTGAACCCAGGCCCTCGCACATGCTAGGTAAGAGTTCTACCACTGAGCTAGATCCCTGGCATTTTTTATTTTGAGACAGGGACTTGATAAGTTGTACAAGGTGATTGTAAACTTGCACAACTGGGATTATATGTGCCACTGCATCTGGCTAAACTAAAAACATTTTTATTAAGATATCAACAGAAAATTCTCACCTTACCTCTTTATGGCACGATATTAGTCAGCACTGTCATATGCAGTTTCTGGCAAGCCTGACCATTATGGTCCTCAGACCACAAAGCATTAGAGTACTAGTCTAAGTATGGGCACGTATCACCACATGGGGATGTTTTTTGGTACTGGGGATTGAACTCCTGGGTATCCTATGTCTGAGATACTCCTCTGGCCCTTTTTATTTTGAAATAGGATCTCCGTAATTTACAGCAAGATGGCCTAGAATCTGCCATCCTCCTGTCTGTCTCTCAAGTACTGGGATTACCATACCACAACATTTACCACCAAGCCTGTCAGGTGGGATATACATTTTTTTTTAAATGGACTTCAGAAAATTTCCCAAGGAAAGGCAGAGAGAAAGGGGAAGTGGTTTTAAAACAGTGCTCAATACAGCGAGACTACAGTCTCCTTGAATGTGGTAATATAAGCTTGCCAGGTTTCCAACTTGAGCACATCTCCTCAGGAGCTCTAGACGCATTTAGTAACTGCCATTAGACAGCACCACTCTACACCACTCTTCAAACTCACAAAGTCCCAAACTGAATGAGTTCTCCCTCCCACAAACCATTCCAACCCTTTCTTAGCTCATTTGGTGACATACACCTTTACCCTGCTACCCAAAGCAGAAGAGGACTTCATCATTGCTATTTCCAGTCCCTTACCCAGCAGCTACTCCCAGCAATAGTTATCAGTTGATTTGGCCTCCTAAGTATTTTAGAAATCCATCTTCTTTGAATGTTCAATGCCACTCACACAGGAGTCCTTACCCTCTCTTCCCTACTGTTTGCCCTGCTGCATCCTACCAAGTAATCTACCCTCCACCAACAAAAGAATAGCTTAAATTGTCAATCTGTCCAGGGTTATTCCTCTCATTGTGTCACCAAGGCATGGCAGACCTCATCTTTTTCAGCGACCCAGGCTTGAACATTAAGACCTGTCATTAATACTAGGCCTTCTTAATTATTTGTCCCTGTGCTGCAGGCCCTTTTATCCAGATTTGCTTTCTATCTTTGTGCTGGAGGGGAGAAAATGCCTATTTATCTTTAAAACTTTAGCCTAAAGTTAGTAGGTTTTGTACACTTTAGTTCCAAACACAAATACTGGCTTTCATGTCTGCCTGCTCACTTGATTGGGCATTCCTTGTATAGGTAATGCCAAGCAGGTAGTACTAAAACTGGAGAGGGAAGATAAGAGAATAAATAAATGTCAAGAGATAAGAATCTGTGGTTGCTAGTGGATATTGGGCAAAAGATAGAGTTCAAACCAGTGGAGGAATTTAAGTAAAGTAACCAATGTGGTGAAACTTCTAACTTAAGCCATCAAATCTGTGCCTTGGGGCTGAAGAGATGACCTCGGCCCCATACCTACATCACACCTGGAGTGTCGAAGGGGACCCGAGCCCCGTCGGAAAGGGACCGCTGACCATCCACGGAGGCCCAGGGCAGGTGACTGAACCGCCACAAGCCCACTCTGGAAAATTACGGCCACACAACAGAACAGCCTCACCCAAGACGCCTGGGGAGAAGCAATATGGCGGCCTCCCTCCTGCCTCCTTTCCCCAAGAACCCCTCCTGGTTCCCAGAAGAAAGACGAGGACGTCGCGGCACCGACGCCGAGATCCGGGAACCTCTGCGAGGCCCGCGGCCACTCCCGGACCCCCGGGAGGTGACTTCACCTCTCCCGGCTTAAGGGCCTTAGGCGGAGCCACTGGAAAGAAGCGCAGGCCATCCTCAGCACGCAGGGGCGGAGGCCAGCAGCCCGCGCCCTCCCAGCCATTGTTCTCAGCCGGGCCAGCGCTCGCCCTCCTCTGCGCCGGCGAACAGGAAGCCGCTCCCCGCCCCGCCGCGCCCCGCCCCCGCGCCCCGGAAGTGATCGGTGGCGGCTGCTGCAGAGCAGCCAGGAGGAGGGTGGATCTCCCCAGAGCGGAGCGCCGGAGTCCTCCACCTCCTCCTCCAGCCGCCCGGGCTCCGCCGCCGCCCGTCCGACTCCTCCTTCTGCCGCTCCGGGCGCGGAGCCTCCCAGACAACCAGGGCCAAGCACCCTCCGGCCAGAGCCTGTGCAGCCGCGGCTTCGGGAGCCCGCGGGGCGGCGGACCGGCGCGCGGTGCAGGTGAGCGCTGCCCGCCGGGGCCTCTGGGGAGGGACTGGGGCTGCCGTGGCGGCGGCGGGGGTGTGTCCTGGCGGCGGCGGGCTGAGGCCCAGGCGCTGCGTCCGCCGGCCGAGATTGCACATCCCGGGTTCTGCCCGGGACGAGCTGCGGGACGAGCCCCGGCTGCAAGCCCGGGTGCCGCGTTCGCCGCTATGCGGGCGAGTGCACCCCCGAGAGCAGGAGGCTCCGGCGAGGCTCCCCGCGCCCGCAGCCCCTAGGAGTTGGCCTCGCGGGAAGGTCACCCCGCATCTCTGGCCCGCGGCGCTGAAGTCCCCACCCGGGCGGTGCCCGCGACCTAGGGGGACTCGCCGCCGCCGCAGTCCCCGCGCCTCACTCCACCCCTCTTTCTTCCTTCTCTTTCTTTCCACTTCTTGCCTGTACTGACTGGAGCAGTTGTTTTTTAAGCCTCTCTGCCAAGGTTTTGTGCCAGTTAAAAGAATGGCTTTTTAAGACTCAAGTCATTAGACGCTCCGCACTGAACTGAAAAGCTGGTCTTGGGCTCTTGCACAGGTTTACCCTGTCTTTATTCGGATAACCTAGCTTCAAAAAGGAGGAAGCGAACGTTGGTATTTTGGGTGAGAGGAATGTGTTTCTTCCGTGTTTCGTTCCGGAAAGATTTCCAGAAGTGGCAAATGAAATTTGTGTGCTTTAGCCTAGGTGTACGTGTGTATAAATGGGCGGGGTGAGGACTCATGGAGGTGGCTGTGTTGTTTCGAGGTTTAGGGAGGAATTAAGGAGTTAACTGGCCTTTGCTTGGAAACCTGAATGTCCAGACTTGGGAGAGCTCATCCAAGTGTCATTGAGGTAGCTGTGTGAGAACTCCAGTGCCACGCCCTACCTGTCAAGCTGAAAAGTAGCTAATTTACGACTACTTCAAGTGTGTGTGGGGGGGGGCATTTATAAAACATGTGTCGTAAGTAAATTCTTTTTCTGAAAGTAAATTACAACTTTAATGATGTAAAAATTGAACAAATTTCATTAGTAAACTCACAGTACAAGGCATTCCTTTTAAATGTTCTCTTATTTGCTTATGTTTTTCTGCTTATATTAGTACAGTATTATTATTAAGTGACTCTTTAAACGTTGTTTTTAGACATTGAATTTTTTTTTTTTTTCAGGACAGGAGCCATGTCTTACTCATCACTGTGTTTTTATTCAGTACACCTAGAACATAGAAGCTTTTTACACATTTCTTCACTGAATTAATGAATGAGTGAGTGAGTGCTCTCACAGTCGCCTTCCAGGAGTTATTTTGTTGAATGAGGGGTTTTGGTGGGGGTTATGTTTGTTGATTTTTTTGTTGTTTTGTTCCTTTAAGCTTTTTGATACATACAGTTTTGCTTTGTCTTTCTGTTCTTCAGCAAAGAACAATTCAAGAATAATTCTTTGCCTTCCAAAACTCTTTCATCTCCTGAAAGGTTAAAATTATATTTAGGAGATTTTGATTAGGTAGTATAATAACTTGTGTTTTGGTGTTAAATTTTTACTACTTGAGCATGTCCAGGGTTAGCAGGAAGAGATTTCCTGGCAGTAAGTTGTAAGTTTATGTTTGGATTTGATAACCATCTGAATCAAAAAGAGGAATTTGGGAGTTAATACTGTTTGGAAAGCATGGTTCATCCCAGAATTGCTCATAGTGGCCCATTCTTCCCATGGTACCTGAAATCGTGGGAGGGACATCCTGATATGACCTTGGTATGATTTACTAGTAGCCACTTGCACATTGCTGCTCAGAGGTCCAGATGCTGTTCTCTAGTGTCTGCTGAGTGTGCAATCATCTGTATTATTTATTTTGAAGCAGGACTTCATTACAACCTCCTTTTTTTTTTTTAATGCAGGGCTTTCAGGAAAAAGAAATCAAGGCTAATTATAGGAAAGAATCTTGTGTACCATTTGTGAGGGAAGATTTTTGTCTATAGATGGTTGGATTATTTTCACTCTAGGGAGGTCCAGATAAGAACAAAGTGCTGATGTCTTCTTCCTCTCCCAAGTATCTGGTGATGTTCCTGCACAGGTTTTCCAAGCTCTATTCCTACAGAACATAAATAAATGTCCCAGTATCACTTCTTATATGTGGGTCTATCTATGTAATATGCGTTTGGATTCTTTCCTGAGTGGCAAGGACAGTCACTTTTAAAATACCAGAATAAGAAGCTGTGAATGTCACTGAGGGAAAAGATTATAATTTTGAAGAGGTAGGAAGGCAGTTGATGATTTTCATTGTTTTATAGAATGTTTTACTTCTTAAACTAAGGAAGAGAGAAGCCTGCAGTTTCTTATCTCAGCAACATTACCACTGTATAGAGGTTGGATTTCCTCTCTTTAATTCAACAACCCTCTTGGTAATAACAGTTCTATTGTTGCTTGCCAAGCACTGTGATAAGAGCCTTATCTATATTATTTCTAATCACAGTAGCTCTGCAAGATGGGTAGTTTTTCCATACTTTACCAGGCTAAGTGAAGTTATTTGCCAGAGGCTTGGTTCCCTACCTAGGGTGTAATAGAGCCTGCATTTGAAAGTATGGTGACAGTTTCTGAGAACACTGAGTATTGCAGTTAATCCTACCAGGCTGAGGAAAAGGTGATTGGCATTGAGGTTAGCTTCAGGGAAAGTGAAGACACTGATCTCCTCAGCACTTTTGGCCATGAAATGTGGCCTGGGTCACCAGTGACCCTGACAGGTGGCCTCAAGCCACAGCTTCTCTTCTCTTTACCCCTGCTGTGCCTCCAAATAATGTTATTGTGCCCACATACATTGTGTGCGCCATGATGGAAAAAACAGTAAGGCATTGTACTTACAGGTGTCTCGATAAGAGTATTAGTAATGGGATTCTGATGTTTGATTACTGCTTTTTACCTCTGAAGTATGTGAAATAGTCCCTATTTGTGAGGAGTACCATGAACTATTCGATGTGACCTTTCCTTGGCATCATGTTGTTTTCTAGTTCTTTCTTCCATTAATGGAGATGGGAGAGAGGTTATGGGACAGTAGGGAGAATGAGTTTTAAAAAAAAAAAAAAAGTAGAGGTATGCTAGGTCTGTTTTTACTACTGGAGACCATAAAATCGTTTTCTCTTTGCTTTTAGTATAGAGGCTGAAGGGTTGTAGAAATCTTGTTAAAGATCTAATTGTTATTCAGTGCTAGTAGAATTCTCTTCACTCTTTACAAGCCTGTGCACTTTTAAAAAAATGCACTTTTAAATGGGTGTAACTTGAAGGATGTATTCACCTCTTGGTTACAAAGAAAAAAAAAAAAGGAGATAACTGTAAGTAAAAACTAGCTCATTTCCTTGCCTCAAAACAAAAAAGAAAGAAAGAAACTAAAGTTCTATGAGTTTTTAAAAGCTGTGAGTAAGCCGGGCGTAGTGGCGCATGCTTGTAATCCCAGCATTAGGGAGCCTGAGACCAGAGGATCCGGGTTCGAGGCCAGCCTCAGCTACCTAGTGAGGCACCCCGCAACTTAGTGAGACTCAATTTCAAAATAAAGAATAAAAAATAGGGCTGGGGGTATAGCTCGGAGGTAGAACGCCCCTGAGTTCAATCCTCAGTACCGCAAAAAAAAAAAAAAAAAAAAAAAAAAAAAAAAAAAAAAAAAAAAAAAAAAAAAAAAAAAAAAAAAAAAAAAAAAAAAAAAAAAAAAAAAAAAAAGCTGTGAGTAAATTTTAGAAGAGGATTTACATATTTGATTTAATTATACATGAAGGTGAAGATTTATTTCCTCAAAGTCAAGGGGATAGTCCGTATAAACCAAAAAAAGCAAGCGTTCATAAAATATACTTTTCTCAAAGACTTTCACAACTAATGTCCTGTTAGATTCAATAAACTAAATACTTGACACATAATTTCCTTAAAGTCTGGGATCCAATTTCTATTGCTGACTTCATTTTTGAAACTAAGTATCAGAAGTTTGACAATTTCATTTTGGACATTAAAACACAAAGTTATGAAAGTATTTCAGTTCCCAGATGTATTGTAAAGATGGGACAAAAATCTCCAGTTTCCACAAAGATTATGATTGTGGTCCTCTAAGCCACAGGGTCATTGTTTTGTTATGTTTTGTTTTGTTTTTTTTCCCCTAATGTCCAGGAGCTACAATGGAGGTTGTCACAGTGTGGAAATGATTTCGTATAGCCACCCTGTCTTGATTCATTCTGGATTGCTACAACCTTCTTTCAGTTTGTGGTGGCCTTCCTCTAATCTTTTCCTCACACCTGGTTAGAATAATCATGGTACTTCCCTGGTTAAAATCCTTTGGTGGCTCCTTTTTGCCAATTAATAAAACTCAAACTCCTTCTATCCTTAATCTCATATACAAAACCTTCCAGATTATTTATTTCTTAACTATCTCTTAAGTGTCCTCTCTCTTATTCCATGATATTTAGTTCTAATGATACTGAGCTCTGGAATGCTAGTGCTTATTCTCCCATTTCTTCTTCCTGGACTTCTAGCCATTTCTCCCCCAGTCTAGTATACTCCTTCTGATCCTTGAGACTCAGGTTATACATCTCCAGAAATTGTGTCTTGGTTAGGTTCTTTTCTCTAGACTACATCCCTCAAAGGGGTGGGGAGGTATCTTCAATACAGGGCTAGTTGCTTCTTTTATTTGTTGTTATGACATCTGTTCCTGTATTTACTACACTAAGGAGAGTACATTCATTATCTTATTATCAATTTTGTTGACCTTAATCTATAGTAACCTCATGACTACACACACACACACACACACACACACACACACACCCTCCCCTCTTTTCTCTTAAAAGCTTTCAGCTTAGTTATTTGAGGAAATAATACATATAAATGAAAATAAATAATTTTCATGACAGAAATTACATAGAACTCTAATGTATATACCATGATTTTTTTCAACCAGTATTCTACTTGGACATTTAAGTAATTTTCAGCATTTTGTAAATATAGATGATTTTAAGATGAAACACTTTACATATGTATATCTTTGTGTTGCTGGAAATATATCTTTAGGATAAATGTATATATAGATTTGTTAGTTATTGGCAAATACCTTGCCCTGTGGGGCTGTACTGTTTTGCATTCCCACCCACAGTGTATGAGTGCCTCTTTCCTAGAGCCTCACCAGCAGAGTGTACTGTCAGCTTTTGAATTTTTGCCAGTATAGTGGGTAAGAAATGTTTCCTCAGTATAGTTTTCATTTGTATGGCTCTTATAAGTGAATTAAACATTTTTCATATGCTTAAGGGCCATTTTAATATCTCTTTTTATTGTTCATGTTATTTGCCCCTTTTCTTTTCTCTAACTTTTGTGGTACTGGGGATTGAATCCAGGGACATTCTACCTCCAAGCTACACCCCCAGCCCTATTTTAACTTTTTATTTTGAAACAGGGTCTTGCTAGGTTGATGAGAGTCTCCCTAAATTGCTGAGTCAGTCCTCAAACCTGTGATCCTCCTGTCTCAGCCTCCCATGTACTGGGATTACAGGCATGTGTCATCACGCCCAGTTATTTGCCCATTTTCTGTATGATTTTTTTTTTTCTTTTTTGCGGTACTGGGGATTGAACTCAGGGGCATTCTACCTCCAAGCTATACCCCCAGCCCTATTTTTTATTCTTTATTTTGAAACTGAGTCTCACTAAGTTGCGGAGTGTCTCACTAAGTAGCTGAGGCTGGCCTCGAACCCGGATCCTCCGGTCTCAGCCTCCCGAATGCTGGGATTACAAGCGTGCGCCACCACGCCCGGCTTCTGTATGATTTCTTTGCCCCCCCCCCCCAGCTTTTCAGTGTTCTTTGTATTTAAGAATAATAGCTAATTAACTTTGGCATATATTGTAAATATTTTGCCCAGTGTTCTTTTGGCATTGTTTATTTTTTTAATTGTTAATTTTTTTTCTGTGCAAAGGTTGTTTTGCATAGTCAAATATATTAACCTTAAATTTGCTTCATCCAGAGTTCTAGTCATGGTTAGAAAGTCTTTTCCTACTCTTAGGTGATAGAAGAATTCACACATGCTTTCTTCTAATACATCGTTTCATTTTTCACATTTAGTTTAGTTTGGAGTATGTGTGTGTGTGGGGGGGGTAAATATAATTTATCATTTTCTAAGTGGCTGTGAATGCCATTTATTTAAAAAGAAGTCTTTACTCATTTGTCACATACTGTATGTAGTTACATGTATTTTATTCTGTTGGATTGTGACCATTCATGCACCAGTACTGTACTGCTTTGATTGTAACAGCGTTGTAGAATGTTTTACTATGTAGAGACTTAGTACTATGTTGTAGTAGGTTATCTAGTAGGGTAGTCCCCTGTTACACACCTCCTCTTCAGTGTTTTCCTTGCTCTTATTTTATTTTGTAGTACTGGGGATTGAATCCAGGGGTGGTCTACCTCTAAGCTCAGCCCATTTTCCTTTTTTTTTTAAATTTTGAAACAGGGTCTCACTAGGTTGCTGAGGCTGTTCTCAAATTTGCAATCCTTTTGTCTAAGCCTCTCAGGTACTTACAGACATGTACCACCATATCCAGTTTTCCATATTTTATTTTTCATATGCTCTTTAGTACCAATTTGTCTAACTCTGCTAAACTCATTGCTGTTTCCATTGGGATTGCATTAAACTTATGATTTAACTTAAGGTGAACTGATGTCCTAATGGTTTGATATACCTTAACCTAAAATAAGCAATGTCCTTATTTTCTTGTCTATTTTTGTGTGTTTGAGACATGGTGTATTTTCTTCAAATAAATTTTGAACATTTCTTGTTAAATTTATTCCTCAGGCTTTTATTTTGTTGTTGCTATTACAGAGTTTTATCAATTATATCATCTAAGTGATTATTATTAATATATATGAGTATTGATTTTTGTTTTGTTTTTCAATACTAAGGAGTGAATTCATAGGCACTTTACCACTGAGCTACATCTCCAGCCCCCTTTTAAATTTTATTTTGAGACATTGTCTTCCTAAATTGCCAAAGTTGGCCTCAAACTTGTAATCCTCTTGCTTCAGCCTCCTGGTAGCTGGGATTATAGGTGTGTGCCACCACACCCTACTGAATATTATTGATTTCTGTGTGTTTTGCTGATACCTTACCAAATTCTTATTTTTAAATTACTTCATGTCATCTGTAAATAGAGGTCGTTTTTTTTTCTTTTTTCAATGTTTATGCCTCTGTTTATCTTAATTATATTGATAGATATCTCCAGAACAATGTTGTTGTAGTTTAATAGCATCTTTAATAGAGATGTTGATTGCTTCATTGTTTTATATTCTCTGTGGATATACAGTTGCATACATTTGTACCTACCTGTATATGCCTTTCAGATTGCAGTCATTCTCATTCCCCCCGACCTCCTTTTTTTTTTTTTTTTGATACTGGGGCCTGAATCTAGAGAATACTCCACCAACTGAGCTATACCCCCAACCCTTTATATTTTTTTATTTTGAAACAAGATCTTGCTATATTGTTGAGGCTTGTCTCAAACTTGTGGTCCTCTTCCCTGAGCCTTCTGAACTATTGGGATTATATAGGCATGGACCACCACACCCAGGTGTCTCTCTCTTTAAGAGAGACCTAATGGAGATGGATGTAGTGAGAGGCAGGAAATGTTGACTAGGTTGACTTTTGGGGCGGAGGGGATAGCAAAATAGGGTGATAAGAAAAGGACTGTTCTGTGGTATAAGTTCATGCAACAGGTCTGAGTTTTCTTCCTGCTTCTCTATCCAATTCTTTTGGACTTCATTGTGGTCTTCACTTAGTCAGTCATGGGTGCCACAAGGTGACTTCCTTTCCCCTTCTAGGCTAAAGCTGTCATAGGTCTATGAAAATCAAGGGGTTTTCTTGTAGGTTTTCATAGTCTTAAGTGGTTTTTCTGCAGCACAGATGAATTGGGCTCATGTGTAATAATATGGTTTTGTCTTGGTTTCTTGGGTCTCCAGGTCATATGGCAAGGCAGGTTTGTAGTTAGATGAGTTTACTCAAGGTGAAGGCCCAGAGTACACCACTGTAGGTGGTTCTGGGCAAGTTTGTAGGGCTTGTACCATCTGGCTTTGAGGCAGTTCCCTTCAGAATTTGTGTATGTAGACCCATTCCTCTGCTGGAGTTGTGCATCAGTGTGAAATCAAGTGTTGACCCTGCATCCTGCACATGTTTCATCCACCTGGCAGTGGTGGACACCCACCTCCCCTGTAGTCATTAGTTATCTGAGTTCTGGAGAGTGTTTGAACTTTACTGCCATCTAATTCATTGAGAAAGTTCAAGTAGCATATTTTGTGAAGAATCTCAAGATTATCTAGGTCTATGTATATCCTGTTGTCTGTCTCTGTCATTCTAAATCTTTCCTCTCCCATGAGTGCTGGGTGGCAAGGTGCTTATTAATTTCTTGACCCCTATGCTACAGAGCTCCTCCCAGGGACTGCCTACAGTGTCCATTCTGTATCATCTGTGCTGCCCCAGGAGTGCTGGCAGGTGGGCTATTTCTAATCTCCTCTTGCCTTGAGGTTGGTGAGTTCTCACTCAGGTAAGCACCTTTGGTCCATGGCCAGCACTCCATCCCCACTTACCTGTGACCCATGTAGCTTTTTTCTCTTTGAGTCTTGCTGCCTCACTGGACTCTGCCTTAGAGATATGTAAGTGCAGGGTATATGTTGCTACCTTGATGATAGACTTGGAGAGTAATCTTTTCTGTTTCCTCTTTTTTGTCTTACTCCCTCTCCCCTGCCTGTTTAGTCAGAGAAATCGGTCTCCCCTCATCCTTCTGCCTAAGACATTTAGTCTGTGAAAGAAAATCCTTATCCTCTGAGGTCTTAGGTTTCTGGAACACCAGCCCTATTCACTTAATGTCTTGGTAACTGGTAACTTTTCCTGTTTCCCTTTTAATCTCCAAGGTCTCCCTATTTCTTTTTTTTTTTTTTTTTTTTTTTTGCGGTGCTGAGGATTGAACCCAGGGACATTCTACCTCTGAGCCACACCCCCAGTGCTATTTTTTATTCTTTATTTTGAAACAGGGTCTCACTAAGTTGCGGAGGGCCTCACTGAGTAGCTGAGGCTGGCCGCGAACCCAGATCCTCTGGTCTCAGCCTCCCAGGTACTGGGATTACAAGTGTGCACCTCCATGCCCAACTTCCCTGTTTCTTCTGTCTGCATACTACAACTACCATGATTCTCTGTTACTTCATTTATTCTTACTTGCTGCCTGTGGATTGTGTGTGTATGTGTTGCTGGGGATTGAAGTCAGAAGCATTCTACCTCTGAGCTACACCTCCAATCCTATTTTATTTTCTATTTAGAAACAGGTTCTTGCTAAGTTGCTAAGAGCCTTGCTAAGTTGCTAAGGTTGACTTTGAACTTGTGATCCTCCTGTCTTAGACTCCCAAGTACTGGGATTACCAGGTGTGTACCACCATGCCTGGCTGCTTGTGGTTTTTAGTAGCTTTCTTGCTCTTTGCTCTCTAATAATAAAACAAAACCTGATCATTTGCTCTGCTTATCTCTTCTTATCTTTCACTTGTGGTTAACTTATATTTATCTGATTACAACTGTTGGAACTCTTTTTTTAAAATTTTTTTACAATCATTGGTCATTTATATTTTTTCTATTTGACTTATCTTTTTATACTCTGCTTTTTTTCCCCACATTGAAAGGGCTAATTCTATTTAATAACAGATTTATTAAGATATAACTCATATGAGTAAAATTCAAGCTTTTAAAAGTGTACAATTTGGTGGCTTTTAGTACAGTCACAGAGTTGTACAACCAAACTACTAATTCCAGAACACTTTACTGCCCCCCAAAAAAGCCATACTCATCACTCCAGATTTTTCTTACTTCTCACAACTCCCAATCGACTTCCTATCTTTATAGATTTGCCTCTTTTTGACATTTTAAGATTCCATAAGAGTAGTCATATAGCATGTGGTCTTTGTATCAGGCCTCTTTGGCTTAGTGTTTTCAAAATCCATTCTCTTTCATGACTGAAAAATGTTCCATGGTGTGGCTATGCCACATTTTGTTTTTCCATTCATCAGCCCACGGACATTTGGCTGTATCTACTTTGGGCTTAGATTAAATGATGTTGCCATGAACATTGATGTACATGATTTTGGATGGATATATATATTTTCATTTCTCTTAGATGTATATCTAGGAGTAGAATTGCTCGGTCAGTTTAACATTTTGAGGAACTGCCAAAGTAGCTGCACTATTTGGTTCAAGTGTGGAAAACTAGCAGTATCTGAGTGTTCCCAGTTTTTCTACATCTTCACCAATACTTGTTATTGTCCATCTTTTTTTATCATACCAGGCTAGTGGGTATGATT
The DNA here is from genome assembly GCA_004027655.1 of Graphiurus murinus. Taxonomy (NCBI): domain Eukaryota; kingdom Metazoa; phylum Chordata; class Mammalia; order Rodentia; family Gliridae; genus Graphiurus; species Graphiurus murinus. The sequence continues at coordinate 8,397 of PVLC010000127.1, read as the reverse complement.
TCTATCTTCTTCGGTCTGCTAGGGTACTTTTCCTAAGCTGTCTCGTGTGTGTGTGTGTGTGTGTGTGTGTGTGTGTGTGTGTGTGTGTATGTGTGTGTGCGCGCGAGCATTAAATAATCTGTATCTTAGCATACTCTTTTTCTTCCTAAATATTTTAATTTGAGATCTAGTGCCAAGAATGCTTTCTTCATTACAGAAACTATAAATGTGATTTTATTTGGACTTCTAGGTGAACTTTCCTTTTGGTTCTTTAACAAGATTTCAGTTTTACATGAGCAAGTTTGATAAGTTTCCAGTTGTTAAAATGTTATATTGTTAAAAGTACACTGTTAGAAATTGTGGCATAGCAAATGAGACAAAATGAACACTGACAGGTACCTTTAAGTGAATTGTTAGCATAGTTGACTACAAAATTGAGGAGCACCAATTATCAGAGTAACCAAAAGTGATACTAGGTTTCATCCCATATACCTCCTAGTACAAAGTGTGACCAAATTTTTTTTAATGGAAACATCATACATCATTTTTGGTTTTTTTTTGTTTTTGTTTTTGTTTTTTGTGGTACTGAGGATTGAACTCAGGGGCATTCTACCTCCGAGCTATACCCCCAGCCCTATTTTTTATTCTTTATTTTGAAACCGAGTCTCATTAAGTTGCAGAGTGCCTCACTTGATAGCTGAGGCTGGCCCCGAACCCGGATCCTCCGGTCTCAGCCTCCTGAATGCTGGGATTACAAGCGTGCGCCACCACGCCTGGCTCGTACATCATTTTTGTATACATAATCTCATTTGATCTCTATGTAGGTCAAGAGATATAGGTGGGATGGGTGTTCTGCCAAATGGGAAAATTTATTGACCTTCATTCAATAATGTTATGTTAGTCATACCTATAACTTAAAGGTTTTCAGCAAAATTAATAAGTATGTTGCTTTGACTTAAATGATATTTTAAAAATTATTTGTTAACAAGAACATTTTCATAAAGTTTTAGCTTATCAGTCTCTGCATAATTATTTTATACTTTGAGTTCTCATTCGTTCCCTCTATTAGTTTCTATATGTTAACACAGTCATAAACCTAACAGATGATATGCCCCCTTCTAAAAATGCTTGGAGAAGCGGGGCGTGGTGGTGCACACTTGTAATCCCAATACTTGGGTTGCTGAGACAGGAGGATTGCAGGTTCACAGCCAGCCTCAGCTACTTAGTGAGGCCCTCTGAAACTTAGTGAGACCCTGTTTCAAAATAAAGAATAAAAAATAGGGCTGGGGTGTAGCTCGGAGGTAGAATACCCCTGGGTTCAATTATTTTTTATTTTGCAATAGGGTGTACTTAGTTGCTGAGGGCTTCACTAAGTTGCTGAGAGCTTTGCTAAGTTGCTCCGGCTGGTCTCAAACCTTCAATCCTCCTGTTTGAGCCTCCCAAGTACTGGGATTACAGGTGTAAGCTACCATTCCCAGTGGAGACTCTTCTTTTTTGAGCTATTTGAAAGTTGGAGAAACTTCATCCTTGAATTCTTCAACTTGGATCTTCTGAGAATAAAGGCATTCTTTTGCATAACTGCATTATTATAACACTTGAGAAAATTGATAAGAATTTCATAATATTGTCTAGTATCTAGTCCAAATTCAGATTACCCAGTGATCACCTAATTTTTTGTTTGTGATGCTAGTGATGGAACCAGAGCTTTGCACAGGATAGGCAAGTGCTCTACCACTGAGCTATACCCCAGCCCTTCCTATTTTATTTATTTATTTGCTTGCTTGTTTGGTTTGGTTTAGTTTGGTTTTGGTGGAGCTGGGGATCCAACCCAAGGGCACTCTACCACAGATTTATATCCTCAGCCCTTTTTAATTTTTTAAATTTATTTATTTTATTTTATTATTTTTTAATTATGTGTGCATTGTAAGCATACATCTTTGTTAGGTACAAATTAATAACCTTTTTAATTTTTATTTTGAGACAGAGTCTTGCTAAGTTACTGAGGCTAACCTTGACCTTGTGATCTTCCTACCTCAGCCTCCCAAGTGACTGGGATTACAGGCATGCATCCTCATACACAGTTTCTTTTTTGTGTGTGGTGCTGGGAATTGAACCCATGACTTCCCACATGCTCAGCAGGCGCTGCAATGCTGACCTTTATTATCCCCAGCCCACAATGAATATTTTTGAGATGCAATTTACATGTTATAAAATTTACCTACTTTAGTCTTACAATGATCTTTTAACAATTACTGAGTTGTGTAACCACCATCGTAAAGCTAGTTTTAAAACATTTTAGACCATCATGGTAATGACGTTAATCATGAGCTTTGTTTATTGTTTTCTAATTAGGCTGTTTTGGAGAGATGGAATAAAAGTGAAATCTTCCTTTCTTAATTTTTCCACGTCAAAGAGAATTAGTGATTAAAAATGAGGATGAACACCATTATCTTCCCTCCATAGTTAAGCAGTGAGTAACTTTTCCTGTCTAAACCGTGAGGTTAGAGGTAGAGATACACTGCTCATTCGCATTCTTTAGTTTTAAGAGCCAGAAATCCACTTCAGCAAAACAGAATATTGCTGCTTTTCTTTTCCTTCTTCTGCTTCCTTCTTCATTTTTACTGGTTGACTCTTCCTGGGGTCAGGGAAGATGGCCACCTTAATATCCAGATGTATTTCTTCCCAAGCTCAGCAGGAAGAGCCAGACTTCCTCACTATGCCTTCCAGAAAAGCCCAAGGGATAGAGGACTCTGAGCACCCTGGGTCTCTCGCCTTGCCTTGAAGGGAGATAGAACATCATGATGTGATGTAGTCCTGTTGAAGTAAAGAGTGGATAGTTTCTTCTAGAAGAAGGGGTGCTAGGCAGACAAATGATATATATGTCTGCTTCTTTGTCCGCTTTATGAGGTTAAGCCTAAAGTAATTAATATCTGGAATAATTGAAAGAAATCATGTTTGTTATCTGATTAATTCTGACTCTAAATCAGACTTTGCTAGTAGCACTCTCTTATCTAAACAAACACATGTGATTCTTGATTTAAGCTTAAACATTTCAAAGACTTTTTCCCACTTCCCAAGGAACAAAGGGGACCTACATTAATAATAACAGCAACTTGGTAACTGTAGCTAGTCCCTACTCCATTCTTTTATGTAGTTTTCTTTAGCTCTTTAAGTGGGGATTCTGTCCACCTTTCTTGGAGTTTCTACATTCCTACAGATTTTTTTTTTTTTTTTTTTTTTTTTTAGCGTACTAGGGATTGAACCCAGGGGCATTCTACCTCCGAGCTACACCCCCAGTCCTATTTTTTATTCTTTATTTTTGAAACAGGCTCTTATCCCGCTAAGTTGCGGAATGCCTCACTAGGTAGCTGAGGCTGGCCATGATCCCGAATCCTCTGGTTTCAGCCTCCCAAATGCTGGGATTATAAGCGTGCGCCACCACACCCAGCTGAAATCAAAATTTTTTTATAGTTAGTTTACTTCCCCTCCAAATTCACTTAACTTAGATTCTCAAGCTCTGTCAGTGCCCATATGTTATATGATTCATCTTTGAAGTTTTTTTTTTAAAGTAAGGATAGTTCCCAGTTCCTTTTCATGACACTGGGTATATGATGTTTGTGGTGATGGTGATGGTACTATTGATGTAACTGTCATTTTCCTGCTCAAAAAACAGAAAGAGCGTGCATGATGTCTCATGCTTGTAATCCCAGTACTTGGGAGGCTGAGACAGGAGGATCCCAGGTTCGAAGCCAGCCTCAGCAATTTAGCGAAGCCCTCTGCAAGTTAATGAGACCCTGTTTCAAAATAAGAAATAAAGTAGGGCTGGGGTTGTAGTGCAGAGGTAGAATGCCCATGGGTTCAGTCTCAGTGTCACAAAAAAAGAAAAGAAAAAAGAATTTTTTTCACTTTAGTTTCTCTTTTCTAAACCCTTAGTAGATAGATATAACTGATATTTGTTCATATAGTTGAACAAGTAACTTTGGATAGTATGTGATTCTTGCATTTCTTCCATACAATACCTCAAGATTTGTTTTCAGCATGAAAATTAATACAAAAATGAAAACTTCTGGTTTTTAATTGTATAAAACATAACTGTCAGAGTTTAAATGGATTTTAAAAGTTCATTTAGTATGTTTTTCCACATGGAGAAAAGACTAAAGATCACCTGTGCCCATCTTGGTTCTTCATTGGGATGGACCCTGTAACAAAAGATAGTATTAACAAGAGAAAACAAAGAAGCTTATTAATTCATGCAGCACACACCATGCAGGAGGAATTCCAGTGAAAAGCACCTCAAAGCAGTGGCCTACAACTCTGACATGTATAGCATCCTCAACAGAGATCAGTACATTTGGGGGGAAATGACATGACAAAGGGTTTTAGGTTTCCAAGGGCAGGAAACTGTGGGAAGATAAATGTATGGGAGGAAGCTACTGGAATAAGATTTGTTTGCAGATTCCTCTGGTATAGTCCAGAGTTATCTCCAGTAAAAGAGAATTTGTGTCTTCAGGCAGAAAGGGGAAAGGATAGAAAGCTATTCTTGATTTGCTGCTTCTCAGTTACCTTCAGCTTAAAAATGATGGCAAAGGCACATTTTCAGGTGATACATGCTGATTTTATTCACACTTTTTACAAAAATTCCCTGAAAACTATCCAGCCACTTACCATCCTTAAACACTTGTAGTGATGTTATGAAATATGCTTCATTTTGGTGTGTGTGTGTGTGTGTGTGTGTGTGTGTAAGTGTGTATGTGTGTGGGGATTGGGGAGGTACTGGAAAATAAACCCAGAGCCATTCTACCTCTGAGCTACACCCCTAAACTGGTTTTATTTCTTATTTGGAAAAAGAGTCTCACAAGGTTGCTGAGAGCCTCACTGAATTGCTGAGGTTGTTCTCAAACCTGTGATCCTCCTGTCTCAGCCTCCTAAGTACTAGGATTACAAGCGTACGCCACCATGCCCGGCATTTTGGGATGTTTAAATTAAAAAATCTGCCCTTATTTTGAATTACAGTGTATTATCTTGTGACTTTTTTGTTCTTTATTTTACTGTCTAGAGCAGCAGTTAGTATACAAACATGTTTTTGAGCACTTGTAAAGCAGTACATCTGTCTGGTGACAGAATTGCAAGTAGTCCTTTAACATATACCTTTATTCAAATAATGGAAGCTGGCCATCATAAAACTCTACTTCTGGTACTTCTGGCTTTTCTAGGTGCCCTGCCAGTTCAAGTCACACATCCTTCATTTTTTGTTAGTTTCTAACCATCCTGATCACAAGCTTCTAAAAATAATACAGTAGCATTCATTTATTTGGAGCTCCAGTTTTACAACTTAAATATGAAACACACTTGAAGAAGGAAGAAAAGTTACTAGAATCTGTAGATTCCTTCTGTGGTTGGGCCCTGACCTAAATAATTCCAGATTCATTATTTTCATTTAATCATCCAATCATCCAAACATAACTCTGTGAAGTAGAAGATAAAGAAACTTGAGACTGCATCACTAAGAATTAGAAAATAAAATTAAAAAAAAAAAAAGAACACTTTTGAGCATCCAAAGTAGAGTGCCAGGTTCCTAGCACTAAAGGCTGTGATGCATCTGATGTTCTGGAGAATAATTAGGCCATCACCCAGAACCTACTTGCTCTTATTTTATGCTTCATAACAATAAACCTGGTAGTTTGCTTGCAAACAACTTTTGGGTGCAGAGGGATGCTGCTGAAGGCAGGTGCACAGGCTGTAGCGACAGTGAGAAGACTTCTGTGAAAAGGAGCCAAGAGGCAGAAAAGCCTATGAAGGAGTTTAGAGTTCCACATTCTAGGGCTACTGAATCTAAGAAAACTGCCCTGAGCTTTTAAAGAATTGCCAAGTTAAGCAGGGCGTGGTGGAGCATGCCTGTAATTTTAGTGCTTGAGAGGCTGAGACAGGAGGGTCTCAGGTTCCAGGACAGCCTCAGCAATGTAGCAAGATTCTGAGCAATCTAGGGAGACCCTATTTCAAAACAAAAAATAAAAGAGGGCTGGGGGTGTAGCATAGAGGTAAAATGTCCCTGGTTTTAATCTCCAGTACCCCCCACACAAATTGTTCAGTTAAATTGAGGAATTTGTGAGACAAATAAAATAAAATGATTATCATTATTATTATTAATATAATACTATTATTATTATTTTATGTGGGGAGATACTGGGGATTGAACCCAGAGACATTCTACCACTGAGCTATGCCCCAGCCCTATTTTATTTTTTTTATTTTGAAACAGGGTCCCACTAAGTTGCTGAGGCTGGTTGCAAACCTGCTATCCTCCTGTCTCAGCCTCCCAAGTACAGGAATCACAAGGATGTGCCGCCACGTATAGCTGACAGATAAAATTCTGAAATTGAAATCTTTGTTGACTACAATTCAGTGTGCTATTTCACAATAGGTTGACTGTAGATAACAGTAATATACTGCATATTTCAAAAAGCTGGATTTTGAAAGTTTCTCTTATAAAGAAATGGAAAATGTTTGAGGAGATAAATTTGTTTAACCTGATTTAAACATTCTGCAATGTACAAACATATTGAAACTAACATGGTACCCTATTAACATGTACAGTTTTTTTGTATCAGTTAAAATTTTTTTAAAAGAATACAACTTAAAAATTAAAACATTATCCTATCTGAGTACTGCTTCTGGCAGCTAAATTGTTTCTTGTTGTTTATGGTCTTACTGGACATTCTCATTATTGGTTTTTTGTTTGTTTGTTTGTTTTTTGCGGTACTAGGGATTGAACTCAGGGGTGTTCTACCTCCGAGCTATACCCCCAGCCCTATTTTTTATTCTTTATTTTGAAACTGGGTCTCACTAAGTTGTGGAGTGCCTCACTAGGTAGCTGAGGCTGGTCACGAACCCAGATTCTCCGGTCTCAGCCTCCCAAATGCTGGGATTACAAGTGTGCGCCACCACGCCCGGCTTCATTATTGGTTTTTTAATATGTGTATGATAAGAGGATACTCAATAGGTATTCACCCATCGATGACTATTTTATTTTTTTTGCGGTACTGGGGATTGAACTCAGGGGCTTTCGACCTACGAACTATACCCCCAGCCCTATTTTTTATTCTTTATTTTGAAACCAGGGTCTCACTAAGTTGCGGAGTGCCTCACTAGGTAGCTGAGGCTGGCTGCGAACCCAGATCCTCCAGTCTCAGCCTCCCAAATGCGCCACCACGCCCGGCTTCAATGACTATTTTAGAAGGTACTTTATTATTTCTTCTGACCTTGGTTAAATCACTAAGGTTTTTCCATCTTGAATGTGTTAAGGTTTACCTGAGCATGACTTTCCCTTGTGTCATAGCACATTCTAGTCCATTTCTCTTATGTTTGTAATATTTAGAGAATGCTGATATTACCCTCAGTAAAACATGGTTTAATTTTTCACATACGAATGTTCATGAATACTTATTAAACTATCTGGTGAATAGTTTTCTTTCTTTTTGATACTGGGGATTGAACCCAGGGGCATTCTACCTCCGAGGTACACCCCTAGTCCTATTTCTTATTCTTTTTTTTTTTTTTTTTGGCGGTATTGGGGATTGAACTCAGGGGCATTCTACCTCCGAGCTATACCCCCAGCCCTATTTTTTATTCTTTATTTTGAAACCGAGTCTCACTAAGTTGCGGAAGGCCTCACTAGGTAGCTGAGGCTGGCTGCGAACCCGGATCCTCCAGTCTCAGCCTCCCGAATGCTGGGATTACAAGCGTGTACCACCATGCCCAGCTCTATTTCTTATTCTTTATTTTGAAACAGGGTCTCAAGTTGCGGAGGACCTCACTAAGTAGCTGAGACTGGCCTTGAATGTGCCACTAAGCCCAGCTTGGAATGTACTTCTTTTTTGGATTGTGCTGGGCTGGCTATAAACCTGCAGTCCTCCGGTCTCAGCCTCCCAAGTACTGGAATTACAAGTGTGGGCCACCACACCCAGCTTGAATAGTTGCTTTCTTTTAGATTCAGAAGTAAAAGAGTAAGATTGTATTACTCCAGAAATACTTTGTCTCATCTTTTATCTCATTTTCCTCCAAAACCTATCTTTCATTTGGGTGCTCTTTTGCCATAAGTAGTCAAATAGAGTATTCTTGGGGATTTAAACTGTCCTAATTTATTACATCTTTAAATCTTTGATACAAATATTGACAGTTTGTTCTTCAACTGAAAAAAGGTAGTTAAAATGTGCAGTCCTAGCTGGGCGTGGTGGCGCACGCTTGTAATCCCAGCATTCGGGAGGCTGAGACCGGAGGATCCGGGTTCGCGGCCAGCCTCAGCTACCTAGTGAGGCACTCCGCAACTTGGTGAGACTCGGTTTCAAAATAAAGAATAAAAAATAGGGCTGGGGGTATAGCTCGGAGGTAGAATGCCCCTGAGTTCAATCCCCAGTACCG